>QNGE01001145.1:22971-159041 GCA_008508345.1 Paragonimus westermani | reverse complement strand
TGCAGCAGACGATCACCAATCGCGTTGACTGAACCAATGTCGTAGGGTCCGAGGACTCCCGGCCAAGCTACCGAGTCGCGCCCAACTCTAGCGTTCAAGTCACTCAGAACAAACGGTCGGCCATTCGCTGGCGCAGACCGGACTGTGACAGACAGCTGATCATAGAACTGGTCCTTTGTATCATCAGTGTGACACATAGTTGGACCATAAACACTAACAAATGTAGCACACTTACCTCGACCGAGTCGCAGGCGCATCGACAGCATTCGGGGGCTGACGCCGTGCGGTTCGCCTATCATCAAAGCTTTGATGCGATCAGCGACTGCAAAACAGACACCATGCTCCAGAACACTGCATACCGGGTAACCTATCCAGTAGAACGTGTACCCAGCGCCTGCTTCCCGCAACTTATAAGTTTATACAGACGTACACACGTGTATATGTGTATACCACCAATTATGAGGTCGATAGAGAAGTTTCCTCTCAAAATCCAACATGAGGATATACTTTTCGTTAGTCAGAAATACTTAAAAAGAAACTCACTGATCTCATAGTGCACCTCAATCACACCTGGCCTCTTGCTATCCTTAGTTGGGATGCGATGGGAAAGCTTTCGAAAACTCCCGATAACAATGGTGTCACACGAAGCAGTACCGTACTTATGAATTGCATGCGGTATATGTGCCTAATAGGTTTCAAAGTCGTCTAGTGTGCGAGGTCCCAGACTAGAGACAAGTGCACCCTGGTAAGTTTCCAGCGCTTTTGTGTCCGCTGACTCAGATGGACCAGATTATGGCCTCTCGTCAAAGTACAGAGCGAATTTGACAAATACCAGCGCACAACCGGAATCCATGCGGGTCTTCCAAGTTTATTTGCAATCTTGAAAACAGTCGCCCTGCCTACGGATGACGGCCACTTGGTCAATTTCTACTCACGACTGACTTGGCGACGAAGGTCACCAGGTGACATACTGACACCTACAACGTCGAAGATTAATACGTGCCAGAAAAAGACCATTATCTGCACACGGCTACAACAAACGTCCACTGATGTCTGTTCGACGGGTACCGTAAGGGTATGGCCCACCTAGATCACGCTCGCCAGCGCTTAGCCTGCCTATTTGAGCGTTCAAGTCTTCAGTTAGTATAACAATGTCCGTACGTTGCGCGATGTGTAGAAATTTAGTGAACAAGTGATAAAAATCATCATCGACTGCATATGGACCCCATTCTTTGGGAGAATATGGAGGAACAAAAAACACGGCGTTCTGTATGGGCATCTCTCTATGCCGTAACTGTACCTTCGCATCCAACAGCGAAAAGGTGGCTGTTGACGGGTATCCACTCAAGTAGTACTGTCTCTATATTTGCACTTGATTCAGTTCCAACATTGGTTTGGTCACTAGACTGAGCAGCGAAGCCTCTAGGCAAGTCCACATCGTACGCGTGTGGCGGAACGGTCGGCGGAGATTGAAGCGGTAGCACTGTACTAGAATCCTGAATTCGTGTTTTATCAAAAGCTAAATGACGAGGATCTCCAAAGTACATGTATGACCTGCCTGCTGACCTACTTCAATAGTTGTTAGGGTACTGAACATGGCAGTCTTAAACGGCGTTCGGGAAGCAAGTAGGGGTTTATGTTTTTAGGAAAATAAACTTTGGTGTCTGACATAATATCAGTCTGTCTATGAGTTCCGTCGCCAACAGTAAATGAGGCATCTCTGATTAGTGTCCGGAAAAAAGTATAGGGGAGACCAGGTAGAAAGTGATTTAACGAAGTAAGGAAGTTGGGAAGAAGTGGTCTAGTGCAGAATAACGCGACACAGGAGCAAAGCTGGTCACCGACACGTCGACTGGAAAATTCCCGACAGAACGACGGGACAAAATCATCAAGTTCGTTACCGTTGTGACATGGGAATATATCTCAGTTGCTCGAGTCAAAGATAAGGCTTGATTTGGAGGACTCAATCTCACCATTTGGTTTAAAGGCGACTTGACCCCCAAGGCAGAGGGACGAAGCACAGAGTTTTCAGTCCATTGAAGGTCGGTGATCAGTGGTGGTTCGTTTCATACGGACAGATTACACACACCGAAGATGTCTAGCGCACCCCGCAGCAGCTTGTGACAAAAGCAACCCATCAGCTCGAGGATTCTTCAAGGAAATCAGGTGTAGCTTAGTAGACCTGTCAAACAAGAGAGTTCAAAACCGGAAAGTCTATTGCGACGCATGCCTCCTGTTGTCAGAGGCCGCTGACCAAAGTGGTTCATACGCTCTTTTAATGAGTTCCAGCCATTCATATTATTCGGCACACCCTGCTTGCCCTTTGAAGCCGTTGGTCACCAGGGTGATTCGTAAACCTTCTTCGGGATATGCCCATGGTTGGGGGTAAGGGAGATGTTTGTAAGCTGAAAGTACATCATGCCAGACGGATGGCAGTCTGCCCAGGAGCTCATATGCACCCGGCTGTATCATCTGAAACCTTTCTGTGGTGAGGTGATATAGGTCTACTTTTAGTATGGGTTATCAAGCATAAATCCTCCATACTCTGGTAATGCTGGTCCTCATCGTACGCGACTGCCCATTCAAACAGAAAGGCAGTTAGAACAGTATTCCTGCAGCCAAAAACCGTGTTGTATACCAAATGCTCAGAAGCGTATGATGAGTTCCGGTTTCCCATAACTTTCACAACAACATCAAAAGCGTCTATTATTTCGTGGTGTGAACCAGTGGTGTTTTTTAGGTCAATGAATATCTGATTGCCGCTCACTTTTTTGAAATATGCATTATGAGCTCAAACACAAATTGCACACAGACTCAAGTTATTTAAGCTAACAGCTGGTTAAATGACCCCCAGTTTGAGATCTACCTATCAGCACTTTTGTACAACCCTAGAAACAGAAGGTTGCGTGCAGGTCATACATAACTCGTTCAATACAATACAGCCATAAGTAATTTTGAGTAAGGTAACTGAATCAAACAGCAACGATTAAACAATGCGCATGTCGTGAATAAAAATCAAACGGGAAAATTGTCCTTCATCTGTATTGGGTTACTTCATCCGTATACTCTCCACCTTACAGGCGAAAAGGAAGCGGTCTGACGGACATACGCGCACTAGAAATACTTCCTGACAAACTGAAAACAGAACTGGCACTGGACGTTAATCTGGATACTTTGAAAAAGGTGACGTAACACACGTTTTATATACAGCAGCCTCATTTAATAAAATCTTAGTTGTTGTTCATGACAGCTAGTTCCTAGAAATGAATATTAGATTTTTAAAGAACCGCAGGCAACTTCTATCGATTTTATATTCAACGGGTTAAATCAATTCCTGTCAACATGAATTTCAGCAAACTTAGTCTTACACTGTACATGTCTAATCACGTGAACCGGACTGAGTTGAAAAGTTAAACTAGGGTCGAAAAGGCACAATAAGCAAACAGTTTAGTTGGCCAACAGAACTGTAGTAAATCTCCCCTCCCTCATCGTAAGGAGTGAAGTTACTGATAAAACAATTTAAGAGCAGTCACCCTTGTGAATTGAGTCAGTCAATTAAATCATGCTAAGTTATACAGATTTAAGATTTCTGAGTTCCTGTGATGGAATCAGCACAGGAGGTAGATAATACCCGAAGACAAAATCAACCAGCTAAAATGTCCTACCTCTAAGGTACTCAAAAACTGCCACATTTGAGGATGCGCAACTATGATTGTAGGACGTATTTGGAGGTAAAAATTCCCGTCGACTGAACCTGCCGCGCCCTGCCTCGTGACCTCGCCTGACCACAAACTTGCTGCCATTATCCCCACAACCCGTGACTAAAACTACTGATTCCTCCAGCCCGCCTCCCTCAGCCATTGAATCCTAGTCACCTGCCCCACACATATTGTTATCTAGCCATCCCACCCACCCCCTACCGCCTGTGAATACGGTCTGCCATTAAACTGTCACCACCTAATCGGTCTGCCCGAAGCCCGGCTATTCAGACACACATCAGACCGATCTGATCACATTCGGTCGGTCGTTTGTGCCCGTATTGTCGTGCCCCTTGGACCCTTGACGGCCTATTGCGGCCAAACATTGTGTTTCATCCCACGAACGCAAACGATTTGAGGTTTTTTCTTCTGATTGATTGTGACAATAGTAACACGTTTCCAGCGCCTTGATTTGGTTTTCATATTTGGCGTCATTGGTCCTACGTGCGTCACTCAACGTTCGCCGGAAGAACGTACTATACTCAATTCCGCGTTTCCTCGGTCGACGAGAGGAATTCGTGGTTTGTGTACTAAAGTCGTTCAGTACTGCAATTTGGCCGGTTGATCAAGACAGTGTTTAGTTGGTCGATCAGTCTGTTTGAACACACTACGTCGCAGTTTCCGGTTTTTCGAGGGTCCAAGGATCGCAAATCGAAGATGTCAACTCCAAGAGAATCAATTGTCATCTCAACAGCTGCAACCGGAGACGAAATCAAGCAAGCAACTGTTGTTTATCCTTATTCTGGTTCTCATAATACTAATAATAAGTCTGTTATCAGTAGGGCGCGCTCACAGAGACGAGCACTTTAGTTGAAGAAGAAATACCTTGATGAAGAACTAGAGTTAGCACTACTAGAAATTAAACTAAGGCACAGACAGGAGCTGCTAAAACTTAGAAAGGAAGCCGAAATAGCCAGGACAGAAGAGAAAGCGAGTTCGAGTAAGTCCATGACCTGTCGATCGATGATGTGTCACGAATAAGGAGTTATGTCGATGATAGTCGTGCACATTTCGGAGAGAGCTCGATAGCCGGGATGTCTGTGTGCACCCCGCCAGATGGGAAAGAGACCACTGTTAACAACGCTGTGGTGTCAGCATTGCAGCCTCTGGTTAAGGGATTAGAGCTTCCTCGTGTAGAGTTGACTCACCTTGATGGCCATCCCGTGAACTATCAGCTTGAATTCGATAGAGTGAGCCAGACAGAAAAAAAACAGCAACCGTCGAATTTGCCATATGTGCCATTTTAAAGGACGCAACGAAGAGGCAATTATCGAATGAACTACCCTTCCACCCACACGTGGTCTCGAGAGACCCGGGAAACTACCGAGCGAGCCCTCTGGTTAGACTCACCAGGTTTCTCGGTTGCTGCTGAATAGACGAAACGATCTTATCCATCGAAGTGAAACTGAGGTATGTAAACAATGGATTGCCCTTGTAACAATAATAAACCGAGGAGCGGTTTTACGCTACACCACACGAGGCCAGATAGACTGTACGAACGCTGCGCGACAGTACGTGCGTAGTGACGCCTCAGAAACAAGGTATGGGGCAATGGCTCGTGCACAACCCTTCCCAAAGGTGAGCCAGCCATATTGCGCAATCCTGTTAGTTGACGCAATTGCCCTACCCTGCCTTCAATTAAGTGCGGTATTTCTAGTGGTGAGAACTGAGATAATTCCACAAGAACTTCAAGTGCCTTTCGAAAACGTAACCTACAGGACCGACTCAGCGGTTGTGTCGCGCTAAATAACGGACATTCACACTAGATTCAGTAACTTTATTGCTAACCGAGTTGCCACGATACACGAAGGAAGTCCACCTGAACAGTGGAAACATGTTCGGTCAACGGACAACCCAGCAGACTCGGCTTCTCGTGGAATCCGGGATCCGAAGGGATGCAGAACTTGGTCGAAAAGCTCTGCGTTTCTGCACACGTATGACAGGCCTTGGTCTAGAAATACCCCTAGACTGGATGCGCAGACAGAAATCGAGCTTAAACGTCAGCAGGTTTCGGTCAACACAGTATCTCAAGCCTCCGAAGTCTTTTCGTTGCTCAGTCACTTCTCGGACTGGTTTAAACTTTTGAAATCAATTGCTTGACTATCGCGTTTCAGGAGTTGGCTGTTAGAACACCACCTTCACCTAAGTCACATTCGGCGACGCACCCACCCATTAGCGGCCAATGAAATTAAAATGGCCAGAGGGGACGTAATCCGCATGGTGCAACGTCAGGTCTATCCTGGAGAAGTACAACGCTTGAGTGGAAACCGAGCAAGCGGAACATCGAAGGCGACAGGACAACTCCAGAGGCTTTGCCCAGTTTTGATCGACAGTAACCTGTGCGTGGGTGGGCGCCTCAACTACTATTCTTATGCCCAAGAGCTGAAACATCAAGCAATTCTGCTTAACAAGCACCCAGTTGTGGTCCTAATCGTTCGACATTTCCACACCCTTGAAGGACATAGCGGTCCTGCTCATGTGTTATGAGCCATTTGTGAATACTATCGGATTGTACACGGTGGCAGCGCGGTAAAGTGAATACTTGGGAAATGCATCAGCTGCAGAAAACAAAATGCTGTGCCGTGCGATCAGTAGATGACGTCACTGTCTGCGGCTAGAGTAGAGGCGGGCTGGTTTCTGTTTGAGCAAGTGGGGGTAGACTACTTTGGGCCTATTTCAGTTAAGCGCGGAAGGGGCACAGAAAAACGATTTGACTACTTGTTTACATGTTTGAAGACTCGCGCTGTGCACCTTGAAGTGGCACATGATCTTTCCATGGATGCATTTATCGCTGCGCTTATCCGATTTGTTGGTCGGTGCTGTTGTCCAGCTGACATATATAGCGATAATGGAACTAATTTCGTTGTTGCAGTCAGAGAGCTGCGCGACTTGATACAAAAATGGGATAATCGGAGGATTAATGACCGAATGTTTGCTCGGGCAATCCAGTGGCACTGTAACCTCCCTTCCAGTAGCCATGAAGGGGTGTTTGCGATATTATGATTCGTTCTATCATAAAGGTATTGTATGGCGTTTGTAATCGGCAACAACTCACAGAAGATGCGTTAGCCACGCTGTTCGTGGAGACTGAGCATGCGCTCAATAATCGGCCTCTTGTTCCACCTACGCCAGATAGTCGGGATGAACAACCATTAACTCCCAACGATTTGTTATTAATTCGAGGCGGAGGTTTAGAATTGCCAGCTGAGAGTGTTCAACAGAACTATACGAGACGTTGGAGACAAGTGAACCAACTAGCGACAGTATTTTTGGCGAAGGTGTCTTAAAGAATACCTGCCCATCTTCCAAGTACGATAACTATGGTTGCTAACGCGAAATAATATTCAAGCGGGAGACCTGGTTCTGGTTGTTGAGGAGAACGTGTCGCAGAGACATTGGCCACTTGGTATTATTGTAGGCTGCAAACAGAGCGATGACGGGCTGGTTCGAACAGTGTTCAAGCAGACATTAGGAGAATTTGTGGTTTGGAGGGAGTCGACTGGAAGAACTTTAGTCCCGTCAAGAGTGTAGGGTGGTAGTCATAGGAGACGGCTTTCATCCAATTACGCTCTTTGACATGGGGGAAGCCCGAGAAGTACGTACTACACACTTATACTGTTGCGCTGTTTAGACAGTAGCCTTTGCGTAGGCCTTCAACAATGACGTGTTTCTCAGTTCTTCACAGCTAATGGTATCCCTGGCACGTCGTATCAATACCTGGCGGTTTATTAGCTCTAGAAATTTCCTCGTCTTCATATTCTAACATGACTTAAGGCAATTCCAACCAGAAAGTTACCACATCCCCATCAGTTACCCCGCCTCCTTCGTCACAAAAACTTGGCAAAACATGCTTACTCCGCATGAAATTATGTCACACCTGTCCCTCCATGTTCATGCCCAAAACTCGACGACTTAGGTCCCTCAGGTTCGAACAGGTCAACAAAGTGATTACCTTGTAACCCATAACACTGTCTGCGACAAGGACTTCAATATGTCCACTAGGTATAGGCGGGGACTACTGAGAGTTGGCGACTTGAACAACAACAAATTCTCAGCTCACTTTAATAAGATATTTTCTGATGATGTTCCACTTTTCCCGCGAAAATCCCCAATAAGTCTTAGAAGGCAATGGTAACGAAAAACTGTTTTCGACACTTGCTCATCAGTTCAATCCAAAATTGAATCGACACCAAAACGACTACCATTGGTCAGTACAATAGGGTACAAAATTTTAAACAAATGGGCTAGGCCCACTCAATCAACGAGTCACTGGTCGTCGTGATCAGTGCTTTGTAGGGCCGCTCATAGTTAAGTCACAGAAGTCGAGACTGACATCGTTGATGTGACCTTTTACCATGGCAACCGCAGGGTTCGGACAAAACCTGCAGTTGCTGTGGCCAAAGATCATGACACTGGCGTCAGCCTCGACTTCTGTGACTTAACTATGAGCGGATCTCCAAACTACAAATCACACAGACCAGTTTAATTTATCATTCGTGTTGTAGTTACTGTTTTAGATTGAACATCACGCACAATCAATCACAGCTGTCACATTCCCGACGAGAAAGTCTACATAACGGCGGCGATCGACCATGGGTACTGTTCACTCTAGATGAGAACCAAAATTTCCTGCTGCTGTTCATCGATAATCTCAGTTACCCTGTCACTCCCACTTACTGCTTGGACAACCTCACGAGGCGCATCAATCAGTCTGGTCGTGTTTATGCTGGGCTTACTTTTGGAAAGAATTCAATAGGGTCAGATTTGTAACAGATAGCTGATCGCTCTCCTACTTAATGCGATGGGTAGTGGATAGTGATAGCGTCAACTCATGTTCGGACGGAATCGAATGACACCTAGCTAACCCACTGTTTCCACTTAACGCGAAGCTTGTAGCATGATGCTCTCACATGCCAGTCATGGGAAAATTCGAGAAAATGTTACAGCGCCTCACGTTTTCGCCAACACACTGTATACCTACTGGATTCCGGTGGATATAACGGACAAGTTTGGTGTGAGGGGAATATGGTAGCATGTTGATTATTGTGATGTTTGTCTGGTGTTACCGTTAAGAAGGTTGGACCCGTTGAGTCGTATCATTTTAGTAGACATAGACTTCCCAGAACGGTGGCCTTATGTCATTCCGAAATGGACCCACAGTAATTAGTCTGCATAAGGAAAATCTCCTGTCACTGAGGGTTTCTGTGGTACAGCGCTTTTCGACTGCTTATTCGTCTTCTATAAAGCGACCAAGTTGGAATATTCTGGTGAATCTAGGTAGTAAGCTTCAATTAAACGAAAATGTGATTAAGATGCAACTTAAGAACAGGTAAATAGTTTACAAGACTGGGGATATTCAAATAGGCAGGACACAAATAACTAGCTATTCTGCTTGTTTTTTCCCCCATGATTGGAATGTCCGGAGTTCAAATCCCGGCCGTGGCAAGGATATGCACTACTGACGAGCTCTAATGAGAGCGAAACTCGAGTCTAGTGCTTCTTTTCGAAAGAGGCTGGCTGGAAAGTCTATGTGAATGCGAACACTGCGTTCAAATGTGAGTGATGGTCAACTTGAAAATAAACAAAATCCCCGACTACTCATCAGTATTCTGCTTGTGTTCTGACATTTCCAATTACACCACACATGGTTGGCGGCATCCGATTCGGAGTAGCCTGCCACAGTGACTGAAGCCAACGGACACCTGCGCTTAACCATAACCACAATCGGCTTGCGTTCCATCACTTGCGGTTCCACCCACAGGCCACATATCCAGTGTAAACCCGAAGGAATGAAACCGGTAGGTAAGCGAGTGGGGCGTTTGTGTCTAGCCGGCCAGTGCTGGTTAGCCAGTTGGTTGGCTAGCAAGGAAACCATTACCTCTCGAAAGTAAACAGAGAGAGAGACTACTGACAAGACCTAAACTGTGAAGTGTAATACAAGAAGCATTGCAGTATAGGAGTGCAGGTTCGTGCATCCCAGAGGAGATACGGATGAAAAACAAAATTTACATTGGACTACGAAAAGTCAGACAGACCATTCATCATACAGTACACTAAAAACGCTGACGAAGTGGATGGGTAGGAGATTGTACACACCCATTTTTCTGAAAACAGGAAGGATTAATTGCCAAACGACCAGGGTCTTGGCCGATGCAGTCATTAACAGAAATGGAGTGGATATACTGATATGACCTACCTGAACTGAGCCTGATGTACTCATCGTCTCTTCGCTGACGATGTGCTATGGGCCCGTTGGTCACCTACTAATCCCGAACGGTCAGCGCATTCACGGCAGCACAGGTCGCAACGCCATATGCCACGTCACCGCGACTTATGGCACCGCTATTTCCTTTGTGCACCATATACTTTCGTTCTCGGCCGCGCAACATCTGCTCTTTGATATTTCGGACGCCCGACCGAAACGCATTCCTCCAGGCCATCCGGTTTAATGCTAGGTCTTCCCAATGTCTAAAGTCAATGTTACAACTTGAAAGATTTCACAACATCCTGACATCTTCGCTTTTGACCACAAGGATTTTGCTTTCCTGATTTCACATGTCCGTATAGCATCTGCCTCAGAATACGGTCATCGCTCATCGGACGGACGTGGCCTAGCCAACGGAGCTGATTCGGCATCAACAGGGCTTCTGTCCCGTCCATGTCCACTTGCCGCAGTACGTCAGTGTTTGAAACCATATCCGACCACGGAATACCCAAGATGCGCCTCAGACATTGCACAGGGAAGCGGCTCAGCTAGCTCACGTTCCGCTGATACAATGTCCACGTTTCACTGTTGTACAGTAGTAAAGACAGCAACACTGAACGGTAGACAAGGAGTTTAGTGTTCGCCTTTAGGCTGTGGTTATTCCAGACATATTTTTCAAGACCTTCAAAGACAGCACTGGTCTCCGCCACACGAGCTCTTAACCCGCAGTCCACGGACAAATCTATCGAAAGACTGTTAGCCAAGTGACAAAATCTTGCACAACTGTAGACAGCGTTCTCACCGAAGCGGATTTGTGGTGAGGTGCAGAAGCACGACCTCCACCCAAAGAAGATTGAGTGAAGGAAAACGTCTCACCTGTTTTGATGTCCAATCCAAACTTGGATGCCGCCGACGCGAAGGCTGTCGCCAGACGTTTTAGTCCTTCCCCACCGTGTACCAGCAGTGCGGTGTCATCTGCGAACAGAAGCATGCGATCGTTGACGTATGCAACCGGGTTGGGGCGCCAAAACGTCGGATACTCAACAGGCGCCCGTCTGTCCGGTACTTTGCCTCAACATCATCCTCTTTAGAGTCCTGGAGAGCAACTGTTACCATGGCAGTTAAATATAATGTGAATAGGGCTGGGGCTAGAACACAAACCTGCTTCACGCCAGTGACGATGTCAAAATCATCAGAGGTCGATCCACACGATTGCGCCTTCGCCTTCATGCCCATATGCAACAATCTAGTCATACTGAAGAATTTACCTGGACATCCAAACTTACCAAGCACCGTCCACAGCGTCTCACGGCTCACGAGGCCGAAGGCCCTAGTGAATTCCACGGAGAGGGCATACAGGGCCTGGTTCCTTTCCATGCACTTCTCCTGAAGCTGTCAAGCAGCAAACGCTAGGTCGATCATACTCCGACTCGCCCGGAATCCACACTGTTCCTCAGGAACATTCCTTTCCAAGACTTCCGTATTCAGCCGCTTCAGAAGGATTCTGGCAAACACTTTGCCCGCGCAGCTCAGAAGACTGATGCCCCAATAGCTGTCTGCGCATCGCCTGCTACCCTTACCTTTGAACAAGCGTACGATAAGGGCATCCTAGAAGACTTGCGGCATTGCTTCGTGCTCGCAGATGGAGTGAACCAGCTGGAACAAACTGCGTTTAACGCCGATCTGCCACTCTTCAGGATCTCATCTGGCAGTCCATCTTCGCCTACAGCCCCCCCGTTGCGCAGTTGACCAATTGCCCTCTGCAAATTCAGCAAGTCTAGGGCGAGAGCACGTGAAGGTTTGATGTCCAGTTGCAGAAGGCTGTTCACAGTCACCCAATCAATGGGAGCAGGGCGGTTTAGTAAGCTACCAAAGTGTTTGCGCCACACATCCTTGAAGTCCTCTGGCTGATTGCGAGAACAGCCAGTGTCCACACATATCAGTGCTTTGGTAGACTGCACAGATGAACCGAATGGCACTGTACGCAAATTGTTGAACTCTTTGTGTTGTCCACGATCTTCGAAATACTGCATCCGCTCACCCTGCTTCCTCCACCAGTTGCCCTTAATTTCACAAAAACGCCCAGCCAGTTGACGGTGGATTCTCCGGAACGTAGCCTTCTTCGCTCCATTGGCTGGGTCCGTAGGAAATGTGGTGAACGCGGTATTCTTCTATTTCATCAAACTGGAGATAACCACATTGTAGTCGTCGAACCAGTCCGGCCCTTCACACCGATCGTCTCAGTGGCTGCCGCCGTGATCTGTTTCTTGAGTTGTTGCCACATACCTTTAGGGTTAGTGGATACGGGAGCGGGTTATACAGACGAGTGACTACTGCACGTTGAAAGACAGTCCGTCTCAGGATTTCTCCAGCCATTTGACATCTAACTTCCGCCGTTGTCCGGAAGATCTACAGTAAACAGAATTGCATACATGAGTAAACGGTTTGGTCCTAAGCAGCCTATGATCTATGCTACATTCAGCTTCGCGCATCACCCGCGTGATGCGCACTCCACGAGCGTCACGCTGCCACGAAACCACGTAGTAGAGCAAATGGTGGTGAACGCTTCCTGGATGAGTCCACATCGTGATGTCGCTAGCATTCAACTAACATCAAGTGTTCATGATAGCCAGCTCGTGATTAGCACACAAGTGCAGCAGACGATCACTGTTCTCGCTGACTGAATCGATGCCGTAGGGTTCGAGGACTCCCGGCCAGGCTATCGAGTCGCGCCCAACTGGAACGTTCAAGTCACCCATACCAAATACTCGGTCACTCACTGGCGCCGATCGAATTGTGGTGGACAGCTGATCATAGAACTGGTCCTTCGCATCATCAGAATGACACATAGTTGGACCATAACCACTAACAAAGGTGGCGCACTTACCTCGACTGAGTCACAGGAGCACGGACAGCATTCGAGGTTGATTCCGTGCTGTTCGCTTATCATCAAAGCATTGGTGCGATCAGCAACCGCGAACCAGACACCATGCTCCCGAACATCGTCTGCCGGGTAACCTATCCAGTAGAAGATGTACCCGGCACCTGCATTCCACAAATTACCTTCGTGTGCAAAAGTTGTTTCATTCAAGGCTGCTACTTCGGTTCCATATCGACGCAGTTCCATCGTGATCAGTGCGGTTCGCCCTTTCGGCCGTTCTGTGGTGCTGCATCGATCCGGCACAAAACATACATACATATGTGTATACATACACACATCCATACATATATACATATCATTCACGGGGAAAACAGGATCTTCAGGGGTCTTCACAGTAAGTACCCCTGATACAAGTAAATCCAGCACAAGCCAGTGGTCGTGAACTACCACAAGTTCTGCCCAATCCATTCTGATGCCTTCCTGAAGCCTCTGATCAAGTCGAGGTAGGGCAGATCACACATAGCTGACATGGCGCTACTCGATATCCTAGCGCGTTTTAATAATTATAGAACTAATGCATTACACGTGTAAACCGAGGGAAGGCTGGTGGATGGCAGTTTACCATTGAGATCTATGTCCTTGAAAAAATCCTGACCGATATCTATGATACCGGTATCCACAGTAAATCCCTTGTTTGTCTCTTTCACCCTTGCCCTTCCCAAATTTTTCCATTCCATTTGTGTATTATGGTGATATATTATGGACTTCAACCTGATTCGCTCCACTGTTCTAAGTAAACCAAGACTTAACTTACTTTATCATTCGCAAAAATGCTTAAAAATGATAAGTTCTGGGCGGACACTGAGTTCGGATTAAGGGAAATTGCAATTTGGGAGAGAGTGAAGGCAAGACAGAAACGAGGTCGATATATTCACAGAATCACAAAATCATCTGCCTGTGAGACAAAAGAGTAAGACTACTCTTCATATTGGACAGGTCAGTCCATTCATCGAACAGGTTAACCTGATCAGTCGAATACAGTATGCTATTTGATAAAACAATTTTGGTCTCAGCGAACAGAACTGTTTTCGATAAATTCTCACCTTTGGTCGGTACAGTTTTATATCAAATCAAGTAACAATAAAGGAAGTCATTTCTAGAAAATGGTATGAGGGTAAGACGATTGGGTAAAACACAAACACGACTTAGTTGTGGTTATGCTCACAAGGTTCTAGATAGTCAGTGTTAATTAGGGTGAGTTGGGGGGCCCGGGATCAAATTACCTCGTCATCTGAGTGTACGTGTTTGGCCACGGTAATCCCAAGGTGTGAACGAACTGATTTTCAACACACAAATCCGGTTGACATAGTCGGATTGTGACCTCCTCAGCTATAGACAGGATGCACCACTTCATCTTTTATGATGCGGCGACCGGGGCACGGCAGACAGTGTGAAACGCTCTATTCCTGTCTGTGTGGCGGTCACAATCAACTAGGTTGGCCAGAATGGATGAGTTAATGTTCTTTGTTATTCCGGAGCGAGGCCACACCGATAAACGCCTAGTGGTGCGACCAATATGTGCTGAAACACAGGAGCAGTCACATGTATAGATCAAAAATGAAGCTTCAATGTTAGGCATGTTATCTTTCAGATTAAGTGGCACCGTCCGTTTTTGAGGACTTGCAGCATTGTAGGTACTGCCAACAGTATCCGTTAGTTGGCGCATTTTCAGTTCGGCTGCTGCGTCACCTTTGAAAGGCAAAGTTATATAGACCTTTTTCTTATCAATTGTGTTAACTGGGGCTTGCATTGGTCTCTGTTGCATGATTCTGATAATGAATTTCTCAGGATAGGCATTGCTGGAAAGGATATCCTGTATCATGCTTAGCTCTCATTCTATCGTATCTTCCGAAGAGATTCTTCTGCCCTATTTGTCAAGCAGCGTACAAGGCCCCGTTTCAAACCAATCAGCACACAGCTATGGAAGTGTAGATATTGTCCACTCCAGGTTTTCTTTCTATATACACCTCGTTGTAACGCCCCATCTGATCTGCGCGTTAGCGCTACGTCTGTGCTAGTCCCCATTCATCTCCATTTACTCTGCTTGCACAAACTTGCTCAGAGGTGTAAATTGCACCTAGGCATACTCTTCAGTTCTGTAGCTTCGCGGTGAAGAATGGGAAGTAGCCGCTGCCTTGCGCTATGGAACGGAAGGCCAAAATCTGATCAGTTTGTCATTTCAAATTCGCGGTCCATCTGATTGTTGACATTGCAATCAGCGACAAGTGCATCCTAAATTGACCCGAAAGTCAGTTTTGTGGAAAACGAAAAGGTCATATGACCAATGGGTCTATCAGGCCAACAGTATACGGCAATCACATGCTGTCAGGAGATGTATCAGTGTTTTGCCAAGGTTCTAGTACTATCAATGAAAATTCTAAGTTGTGCCATCAAAAGCTCTTTTAACCGTAAAAGAAATTAAGTTTCTGTCCAACGAGAACTTTTTAACACATTGTTATTTGCAAACTTCTCCATAACACAATTTAAAACAACCAGGCGTCTACTAATAGCTAACGTTGTCATGTAGAGGAACAAAAGTAACTTCCACCCACAGTATACGTAAAAATGATGGGAACTATTTTTTTTAACACATCGAACTTATCTAAATAAGGAATAATTGAGGGGTTTTCAATCCTACCCGTTTTGTCAAATGTCCGTATGAAAAATCAAAGAGCAAACTTCAAAACGCTGATGAAACGCCAAAAACATGGTGGCGTGATATCAGTGAGTTACGAGAAATCATAAAATGCTTTTGTTAACGGAATTTTTGAATCGACTCCACACATTGCCTCTCCATGCCAATGCCGTTGGGTCAAGTCTACCTATTACCCTTGTTTCGGACCTTCCAGTAGTCAAACCCGTCTTGCTTACCCTGAACATTCATTCATACTTTCTGTGGGAAAGTTTGATCCAAGATCGGGAAGTTGAGAATAAGTTCAAATACTGGACATTTATAAGCTTACTGTGATGTTATGAATGTTCAGTGTGTAGGACGCATGCTCCCGTGAACACTTCTTGACATGCTTACATTACAAAACTCATACGAATTTGAATCATTCAACAGGTCAGGATATTCCGAGAATGTCAACCGGAGTTTCTGCACGATCTAGTCCTGAAAATGCATCCCCATATTTTTACCCCGGGCGATTACATATGTCGAAAGGGTGAGATAGCCAGAGAACTCTTTATCATCGCAGACGGTGTCCTTGAAGTAGTTGGGTAAGTTGAATACTCAAATTACTTTAGAGTTAACAGCAATAAAACACCACAGATTACTGACAATGATAATTTCGTAACTGGATCTACGATCTGTGACTAAAACGACTAACATAACAACGCATAGCGGACAGTGAACAACGGACCACAGAGCCATACGCGATTAAACAGAAAGTTTTCTGTTAACCTAATCCTCTACGATCAACGTATGAAAAATAGCCTCTAAAGAGGGCTTTGCCATGTTGCTTAGTCCAAGAGCAACACGCTCATCATTCATTTGTATTCATGGGGTATTTAAGCATTAGGACAGGAAGGTCACAATGCAACAGTTGGAAGTGAAGACAGCACAGCGAAGCACCAACCAGAAGAAAAGAGTACAGGCTGGTTACAAGAAATAGTAGCAATGGTCGCGAAAGTCCTTGGAAATCGAAGAATCAGGTAACGGTGCGCACGTTGAACTATAACTCAGACGATGATGTTTTAGGTTCTTCACATGATAAACGGCATTTTTTGGTGCAATTTGAGACCGTTCCGACAAACAGATATGCAAAGTGCTGGGTCGACCAGTGCGTTTTAGTACAAACTACGGAGTACTCTTAAGGTTCGCACTTTTCCAAAGAGTACAGTACCTGAACCAATGTTTTGTAACACATGAGAAAGCTTCACACTTTCAATTCCTTGATGGTTTTTTAATGCATTATTTGGAACATCAAATTATGCAAGCATTCAGTTGTGAATATTATTGTAAATATTATTGTGACACAGATCGTTCTGTTCCGAATGGTTATTCGTTTAGAATTCCCCCACTTTCTGTTAAGTTTTTTCCTGTGGTGACTAATTTATTTGAACAAGGGAATGCAACTCCACACTTTCGCTGTCGCAAAACTGTTCTTTTCTGTGTAATCCGTTTGCATATTGACCGAAGTCCAAACAACGAAATATGGTCCAGGTTGGTGAGCGGAGATTATTTCGGAGAAATTGGCATCCTTAATATTGGCGGTCAAAACAGGTGGGTGATGAGTTTGCGTTTCATATTGTGGTAAAGCAAGCGTGTACACATCAATCAACTTCCTAAGGTGTATTTCGCTCGAACATAGTGAGCACCAGTTAACATTCTGTGCAGTTGGAGTGTCCTAAGAACAAGGTTTCTGCATGTTACCAACTCTCATCTCAGATTGCTCAATCCCAGGTATACTCAGCTACTCTCCCAGCTGTACTAGAACACTTCCTAGAGGTTTTTCACGGTGAGGAGGTACCATAAGCCTAGTGTCCAAATTTAATCAGTTTTATGGTTGTAAACGCGGAAAACAAGGAGTCACTTCAGCTTCTACTACTCGGAAGCAAACACCGTACTCGGTGACCTTGGGTATGTAATTTGACAATTAAATCACACTAAATTCGTTTAAGTACCCGGAACTGCTAAAATTTCGCAATGGTTACATCTGGCAAAACCGATGGGCTGTTTATTGGCTAACAGTCCTACCTGAGTGAACGCCGATACCGCGTTTGCTGGGCAAAGTCGTGGTTAAGTGTAAAATCGATGACAGGCAAAAACGTGATAGAGGTGGCGTTTTAATACAGATATTGGATAGATGTACACCGAAGCAACCAACTCACGGTCCGCGGGCATATCAGATCGGGTAGAGCATGTGCACCATTTCACACCCTAACTGACTTCCCAGCCATTCCGAATGACAGATAAGACATGTCATCACCTCAACAAACTTCCCGAGGTTTCTCACATGTTTGTTCAGCATGTGAAGCTTCAACCATTCTGAAAATCTCTGTCTTACAACCTTGTTTTATTTCGAAGAAATCAGTAGTCAATTCGACATTTGTCAATTGTTCAAAGCATGCACCTGCTTCTGCAAAGGAGAGCGGACTAGGCTAAATGTCTGGCTTCACCCGGTCCATCGATGGAGAATGCCGTTATCTGTTAGATCACAATGGTGTAATTCCCACTGGTCAATCTGCCGGCCTAGTAGCCATTGTTTTGTGCTTGTTTCACTGTTAAGTTTACAGGGCGGCCTATACATAGCGGCACAGGCATAATCCAGCCAAAGATCGGCAATCCACTGAATGTCGTGCACACACCTAGGAAAGACTTTTAACTTGCGTGAAGTTATGGCGATTCAATGGAGTTACTCTAATCAGATTATCCCATCCGAGGTGTGGAAAAGACTGGCTTTGGTTAGTGATGTATGTTAGTAGATGCGTCAGCAAAGTAGAACGAGACGGTGGGAGTCGATTGATGCCTTAGTTAAGCTCCTGTAACCGGAAAGTCCGAAAACCCACCGGGATAGGTAAACTCCCTGTCAGTAACACTAGTGCGTTTGAGTCAATGTTGTAAGCATCGGAAACCTCTGCCTGGTCAAATATCTCAGAACATCTCCAGAGAGAATCGACTATTAACTAGCTGATAGAGAAAGGTCAATGTAGAAACTAAGGTATTTTAATGCGTCCAGTGAGTCACTCTGTTTCAATATTGGAGTATAGTAAGTTTGATGGTAGGCAGCATATGGCGTATCTGTTCTGAGAGTGAGCAGAAAGACACTTCAACTGTTTGAAAGGGTAAGGCGAAATAAACACGATTAATTGACTATGTATTTTTTTGATCAGCACTGAGTCAGCTGGTCACTTGCGTCAAAACCAGATATTTCTGAGTCTCGGGCGTGGCTTCTTGGTTCAATTGGTGGGGTGTCAGCCGCCTCTGGGCATGTGGTTTTTTCACTAGTTTGAATCAAACTTAAGGCAAGGCTTTCGCAAATGGATCTCTAAAATTAACGCTTCTGATGCACCATTTAACAGTGGTACGATAAAGGTTAGTCAGTAGCCACCGTTTGTTCCAACGTGATAGAAGCTGGACAGGGCGAAACAAAAAAACAAATGATCAACCTCTGACTGAATTTGGAGCAAACCACTCTATTCTGCGCTACTCCTATGAACAAGTAATCGGATAATTTAATGGATTTCTTTACTTTCATGTTGAAAACGCAACAATCGAAAGACCGCTCACAATTTCGTAACACTTGAGAAAGACATAACAATGCGCAACACTCCGGATTACATTAAATCAGTTTTTCAGACAAAGTCCAACACGACAAAGTGAACAGTCTTACTTGTTCTTAAGAGCCCGTTATATCCTTATTGGTAAGGCTGTTGAACCCACTTGGTCCTCTTCTCCCGAATGTTGACATGCAGGTACAAATCTAAAATTTTATAACTAAGTCTCATTATTTCGAGCTCATGTCCCAGGCACAAAAAGATTTGAGTCGCTTGCATCACCATACTTCTGGTCCACAGTAAGATGCACCTTTTAAATGATGTCTCCCTACCCAACTGTTGCCTAACCGATCCTTCATTCGCACTCACCTCTTCAACTTTTTTATGGGACACATCAGGCAACTTGGCCATACGGCTCTTCATACAGTTAGGTTCCAAAGGTTTGCAAGCACGTTCGATTTGTCAGCGGTCAATAACTGTTTCCCCTAACTGGAGTTGTTTATACACATGGCCACTTGCCCTGACTTTGTGGCTGGCTTACCATATTCATTCACAGGGTCACGTGTCATATTACGTACCGTGCGTGGGACGGTATTAACGTCAAACTATTTGGCTGGATGATGTGAAGTCGTTCCTCGTTGATAGCCATAGACTATCTGTTACTTACAACGCTTGCAACATAGTGAACTTTTATGCGTGTTAATGGATTAGTGATAAAACATTATTATAGACTACCGTTAATCTGCCATTTACTGTACTGGAAAGTCTATCTGAATGCGAACGCTGCGATCAAATGTGAGTGATGGTCAACTTGAAAATAAACCAAATCCCCGACTACTCATCAGTAATTTCCTGTACTCACGGGATGCCAAAAAGCGCAATGGATGGAATCAGTGCAGCTGAATTCTCCGAACATTTTGAAAGGCGATACGTTTGTTGGATGTGATATCCAAGGAGGTTAAATCTGTATGCACTCAACGACAGTTGTTTCTGAGGTCCTTTCAGTTCGATGATTGACGTCACTTCCAGTTTCAGATGCCTGAGGAGACGATCAATCAGTCTAAGCATTACTCACATGTTTGGACGTGATTATTTGATGGTGCGCATTATGGGGTAAATGACGCAGTGGTAAACACAATGGCTTTACAACAGTCTGTTCTGAAGCTTACCTAACGAGCTTGGTAATGATGTGTGTTATTACGGAGCACTAATATGTACGAAACTTGAGTTTGGTGCTTTTCTCCGTAAAGATCCGGCTAAAGCTTGTTGCCGGTTCCTTTTGCAATCATCAGTCATAAGCGGAAACATCTCTATCTCGTACAGAACAAATCAGATATTACGGCCTTTGGAGCTGGAATCAGTCACAGGTTATTGGTTTCATACTAAACACCCAGCGTATCAATAAATTATCGCGGTGGCCTCAGGTTTGATAGATGGCGTACAAACTTACTGAACGCTGGTCTATAAGTACCGCGGTGCCTGAAGTTTGAGTGATCATATTCTCCCAATGAACTTAAATGTGTCCTCGGCCACATTGGGTTAGTTCGATTATTCACTGCTGCTTAGCTTCCGTTAGTGGTTTTATAAATCACGTTTGACAGAATGAAGTAAAAGGCTAACTATGTCATCAGGATGTAAAAATCAGGGAATATGTTAGAGCACGGATTCTGCAGAACAGTTTGTTCGACTTACTGTGGACTCCGAGCAACTTCCAGTTGAACAACGCGGATTTCTTCTTTACAACATTTGTCAAATTGCTTATTTCTTCCACAAAACACACGAGGCTCTGTTATTTTCTGCTTAAGACCCCTCCCCCCTAATTTCGTCACTCCGTCAGAAAAGTCTGTTTAATAAAACCTAGCTTAATTGGCCCATCTAGGCTTCGAGAAAACTCACTAATTCTGATTTCTTCTGTCTGGGCAAACAAAGTATGTACCAGTTATTTTCGGTTTGATATGTTAAAGAACAGCCTCTGAACGTGCGATAGCTTGCTCTTCAGATAGTTTATTCTATGAAAGATGTGCTGCGTTAGGCGATGAGTTTGCCTGAAAATGCCCTTTGGTGACTGCCAAATTCTCATTGGTTCATGTATGCAAGACGACGTGATTCATCTGCTGGTTGGTTTTCTCATTTGGCTAGAAAATTGTCTGATCGGACCGGACAGACAGAACTGTTGCAATGTAAACAGACTGCTGGACCGCTACACATACGAAGGAAATTGTCGGTCATCGTGACTCCGCTTCGGTAACAATTTAGGACTCTAATTATTTTAAAATCCCCTCTCTTTATTTCAGTTTAAAATGAAACAACCTTGTCCTGTTCACGCTCCGCAACTATAAAAATGAATAACAAATAACTAGTGGGAGATCGGCTTGACACAAACTGAATTCCTTCCGAATGTGAATATAACATCCAAACTGTGATAAAGTTCTTGGCCAGCCGATTTCATGACTGGAAAATTGCACAATTAGTTGGCTAGGTCTATTTTTCACCGCATTCATCCAAGACGGTTATTACACTCATCAGACATACTACTTGTAAGATTTGTAGCGTGCAGAAAGCATTAGTGGCAACATGAATTCACTGCTGGGTGCTAATGAGACTGGCGGTGCTGATAATGACAACGTACTCCCAACTAGGTCCTGTCTGCTTTCAACAGTCTTAAAGAAAACAGTTACAGCAAAATGTCAATCCTACATGTTTTCTACTGTATGCCTAGATATGTTGCTGCTCACATTTCATAGTGCAAATTTAAAAGTCATCCATATGGATTCATGGGGGCATGATTGACTGACATTTTCCGACGAAACATTTCTTAGTACTTGAGTGGGAAATTATTAGCAAAGCTACGACTCTGACGTTAGAAAGAGTTTTGACCAAGCTGGATTTATTTACGAATCCTCGCACGTCACAATTATTTTTGTGCCCAGTGAGTGCGAATAAACAGAGTTGTGATACCCATTAACTAACTAGCCAAATCTCCGACAAAGGGCATCAGTTGATCTACCTTCGTTAAGCACTGAATTTTCCCTTTAAAAATCTATCAAGTCGACGATAAAATGCTTCGCTAACGAAATAATTGTGGTAATCGCAAATCTTCTTTCAATTACAGACGAACAGCGGATGTGCGAGCCGTCGGTTATGCCGATTTGTTCGTGTTGTCTCGACAAGATGTACTGGATGCCTTGCGAGACCATCCGGATGCAGAAGTCAGTATCACATAACATCCAGAGATAAATTATGGTTGCAGACAAAATGGGTATTTTGTTTACCGCGCATTAGCAGTGAGAGCTAACTTAATCATCTGCCTTGTCTTCACACTTCAAATGTTTACTCAAACGTGACACTCGCTCACACAACATATTGTTGCCGCGAACTGAACTTGTATAATAATTTGTTTCAGGTAATCGACTATTCAGAATAAACGATACGGCTGGATACCACATATGTATACTCATATCGATTAAACCGAATGCGATTCAAATTCATCCAGTGTACATTATGAGGACATCACGATACCCATTCACATCAAGCCTCGTATCTGCAGGTCAGGAAAGTGTCCTGAGTTGCGTCTCTTCTAAACACCAGGAATAGCACTAGAGGCAATATTTCTGTCTGCAATTCCAATCGTGCTCAAAAATTATCATTGTTTTCAATTATTTTATGCCACCATCATAAAAATCTACGAAACGAATACCGACGCTCGGAATTAATGTGATCACTATAAGAAGATCTAGAAACGGTTGTTTCGCGAAGTGGATTTGTAAACCGAAATCAAAAACAACGGACTGTACGATTTGTTGCCCGATGATCATCAGACACATACTGTAGTATACAGCGACGTTAAGGAGAAGATTACAGAGAGATAGACAGTGTAGCAATGAGGAGTCCATCGGGCCCTGTTTTTTAAGACACCCTCATGGCTCACCTTGAGGAATAAC
This sequence comes from Paragonimus westermani, assembly GCA_008508345.1. NCBI lineage: Eukaryota > Metazoa > Platyhelminthes > Trematoda > Plagiorchiida > Troglotrematidae > Paragonimus > Paragonimus westermani. The sequence continues at coordinate 135,977 of QNGE01001145.1, read as the reverse complement.
TGCTGATTACCGCTGAAGGGATGATGTTTTATCATCAAACATGGACAACAGATTTACAATTCTTTCCGACAGACTATATGTGAAGAGCTTGCACTCAATGATTTGTTACATGCGTTTCAACATATCACCATACATTCAATACGAGAGCGATGAATGTATCAATTTTCGGACGTTCACATAATGGGACGATTAGACGGCACAGTTAGACAATCTGTTTTCATGAAGACCAAATGGATAGTCACTATTAGCAATTCCGTAGCCCAACGACCATTCATTACAACTGTGATATGGTTCGCAGATCATTTCATCGTACCTAGAAATTACGTATTTCATATATTTCATACAATGACCTACCTCACCTACAATCATTGCTAGAGTCGAGTGGTTATCCACATGAATTCGTCGAGCGACACAGCAAGCGGCATCAAGACAGTCAGCTGTGTCCAGGCGGATAGTCACCTTAGAGCTATCCTGTAAGGGTGGTGGTTTGATAGAACAACTCGATTGGCGGCTTCAATAAGCAGGCGATCGAACATTACCCGACTTACGTCGCTGAGCTTTATTCAGTCAGCCGAGTACCAAACCCTCTGGTGACAGTGCCACTATTCCTTTTCGTCAAATTTCGCTTCAATGTGGATACCGGGCCATCCACTCTGGTAGCACGGAATGAAAGTTGCACAATCAGGTAGCCGCGGTTTTTCTGGCTTAGAGTAGGCGTGAGGCTGAACAGGCCCCAGTTACTGTTTTTGCGCGACCACTGCAATGCAAACAGCAAACACCTTCGGTTACATGCTGACATCCGGAGATAAGTTCACCACTGCTTATGCTTTCAAATTCATCAAGATAACCAGCACTCGACAACTGCTTTAGATTGCTCAGGCTTTTGCTATTCAGAGTTGGCAACCACTCCCCTGCCAACAGGAGGACATGATCTTCAGTCTGAAACTGCAGTGGTGAACAAACAGATTCATTGCTCGTGCATGTGGACGTGAGTTTTGTGAGTGGGTTTTGTGTGTGGTCACGCATTTCTTTTCACCAAACTTGCTTGGCTTTGGTATACAATCGCAAACACCGCAGTACCTATCTGAAGAGACACAGAGAAACTCGCCAGGCTGTTTACTGTGCAATCTGCTGTTTTGATTCATGTTTACTTGTGAATATACTTTTCAATTCAGGTTCATTTAATCTAAATGTAAGGAAACTGATACACCAACGATATCTCATATCTAACTAACAGTTGTTGACAGATTTTTATTGGAACTCATGTAAATGTATTCCATTCCCGAGACTGCAATTTCGACTCCCAGAAGAGCAGGTACCAGGTGTCATGTGTCTACCTTCTGTAGACCAGTGTGAGATGTGATTTTGATTACACATTGCATGTGAGAGACACCTGTACGTAAAAGCGATTACCAAAACTGACACGTCAAACAAAAAGAACAGATATATTGGTGTTCTTATTGACGTTACTGTAAGGAAGGTTGCATAGGAAAGTTCTGTTGTCCAGATAATCAGCTTATCTCATAGATAGCTGTGTTCCACCAATGAATTCTGAATGCGTTCAACGCTGTACATTGGTAGCTTGCTTCATACGGTGAAGTACTGTTTTCACAAAACCTTTTAATGGTGAGCAAACCACCCAAGAATTTGGGATTACACCATGGAATAAGCAGAGTATCAGTTGTCCTCTCAATTCAGATTGAAAAAAGGAATACCACAAACCTGAGCGAAAGCTACTGTTACAAAGCCTCTAACTCCTCCCAAGTCTTTCGCAGGCAGTCGAAAGAAATTACACATTATCCGTCTTACAATAACTGTGTACTCGTGGGAGAACTTTAACTTGTCCACAATTCCTCGGTCGACCGTTTTCGTAGATCATCATGATGATTCCAATCACTGTTCTTATATTAAACCGTGATTTATCTGCTAACCTTATAATTCTCTCAAACGTTCAAGGTGTGAAAAAAATTGCCTTAGTATGTAAATAATCATCANGCAAACCACCCAAGAATTTGGGATTACACCATGGAATAAGCAGAGTATCAGTTGTCTTCTCAATTCAGATTGAAAAAAAGAATACCACAAACCTGAGCGAAAGCTACTGTTACAGAGCCTCTAACTCCTACCAAGTCTTTCGCAGGCAGTCGAAAGAAAGTGCACATTATCCGTCTTACAATGACTGTGTACTCGTGGGAGAACTTTAACTTGTACACAATTCCTCGGTCGACCGTTTTCGTAGATCATCATGATGTTCTTATATTAAACCGTGATTTATCTGCTAACTTTATAATTCTCTCAAACGTTCAGGGTGTGAAAAAAATTGCCTTAGTATGTAAATAATCATCACTTCATGATATGAAATGCTCACAATATGTAGAGAAAAGTGTTCATCAGTTTTAATTTCCTCTCAGGTACACATGATAATGTCTGCAAAGAACCGCCTGCATGGCGACAAAAAAATGAGCAAACAATCCGGTTCATCATCGGTCAACAACGAACAAGTCGATACACCTGAACAGTCACTTGCTAGTCTTCAAACTGTAATCGAACCAAAAACACCAGAAGCTTCACTTGAAGTTTGTTTTCAGAATGTTCATCAGGAGGTTCACGATAACTTGCAAACGGAGTGAGTCACAAAATGTGTCTCTGAAAATCGCGGTCGTCCGGTCAGTTCATGGACGTATCTAAATATATCCTTGCTTGAAGTAAGATATCTATTCAGGGCAACATTAAATCCAGAGCCAAACTTGGACAATTGAGTGTAATAACTGATTCAAGGCATGATAAACACAGAAAATCAACCTGGTTCCAGACAATGCTGCTCACATATTTGTACTTTCCTCATTTTAGCTCGTCCATTTCTCATGTGCAAACTCTCCTCAGCAGTTTGGAACACACGCTACAATCGGTCGTGGTGGGTTAATTTTTTTACACTTATCTCACAACATAACATCTATGTAGGCAGAAATTGTGAGGACCTACGAAAAAGAAATTCACCGGCTAAAAAACGAAAACAAACTGGAATAATCAATAATGAATGAAATACAAAAGGTGACTACTGTCTGAGTGTTCCGTGAATTGATCTACTTGCTGTCTCTTTCTCTGTGAATTTTTCATCCACACAGACTACATCCTTAGGCTAGATACAACTCGTTAATGCACGCGAACTTCACTACAACCTTAAGGCAGTAAATAATGAAGTTGGGTTTCACCTTTAGCAAGAAATAAGCAGTTAACTGGTAGTAAATCAATTGCGCGCCCTGGAAAAGGTATCGTTTGCAAGGTGTAGACCACATCACACTCATGGATCAATTACAGGGTCAGAATATTAATAAATTTGTGAATGTCTTTGGGCTTAAGCAAAAATGAATGTGAACGTTATTTCGCAGGGCTAATGTGTCACCGCACTGTTGTCCGTAGTCCAGAGCTAACCTCCTTAAAACCAGGTCCCACATAATACGTGAACATAGTTCCACTGGCCACGTTTGTATTTCCGTTCCCAGACAGATGAGAGACCATTTTACCTATTTTTACCCGTTTTGTCACACTGCTTGTTACCGAGGCTGTATAGTTTGATCTACGGGACTAAAAAGAATGGTCGATAGTGTGAATGTGGAGCGTACACTAAATGGATTGTAACAATGGTTCACTTTAAACTGAGACAGTAACCCAAAGTGTACAACTGATAGAATAGAGGTAAACAATAACTGAGTGAAACGCGATAAACGCCGGAAGAAATTGAGCAATTTTAGTAAACCGGCGGTTTTGTTCTCTGACAGGAATTTGGCACTTGCGGATTAAACACAAGTCCATATAAAACACGTACATCTAACACATCAGTGGGTAACCAATGGGGATTATTATAACCTTCCTCAACTTTGGTTTATTTGTTTGTGCTCAAATACCTACGCCACATAAGTGAGATGTTGTGTCAGTTTTGTAGCAAAAGCACAGAGGACGGATCGCTCAAGATAATACTACATTTTGCCATGCCTAGACAATATGATCAATTTAAGAATGTGAATAAATGCACTGTTTATCAACGAGAGAACAACCAGTCAAAAACAGGTGAGAATTTAGGCATGAACGCCGAATACGGGCAACAGTGGGTCGTATACAGCAGTAAACAAGATTCGTTTTCAGGAAGAACCGTGGTGGTATATCCGAAAGATGAGCCTCAATATTCTAATGTTGAAAATGACCATTCCGGACCTAAACCACCCATACCCTAAGTGTGCGCCAAATCAATTGCCCTGACTAGTTTTGTCCTCGCCTTGGATAGTAGACCAAAAGTAGTCGAGAAGATATCTTGTTATGCGCCGTGTGGAATCAAATGAAAATCCATTCATTTAGGATTTAGATAACACCGTAATTTACCTGTCAGCTCACAGGGTCAAATTGAAGGTTGAAATGTTCAATGTAACTAAACCAAATTAGAACGAAACCTACGGAAATTTGCTTGGTTGAAGCTGGACTGTTGACGACATTTCAAAAATACTGGCTCGTTCAAATTATGGCCAGATATCAGCAACTATTTTAAAATTAAATGAGAGTGTGTTCTCCAGACAGCTTCAGTAAGACAGATGACTAATCATAAACTTCATCAGTAGACTGTGAATGTGTTACTTCGACAGTGATGTTTCATTTACTGCCGTATCTTCTTAAATAATTTCGCAGGTACGTATCATTGGGTTCAGGTGTTCGAAACTTTGATGTCTCGTACATGACTTCATCACCTGCATCAATAATTCATGGCAAAGACATATCAGCAGTTAAATTTTTGAATGTCGTTTGGAGAGTGGTTTTAAAACTGAAAGGCTATCTGCAAGCACGTCAGCAATCGCCTGCCATATTTTACGGTAGGATAGTCCATTTCTGAATGGCCCCATTTAAGAAGGTCTACTGTCATTGAAAGAACACTTTCGTCCTGTCCCAAATTAGACATATAGGAATTCACAAACCCCAACCTACAAAGATGGATTTAAAATTTCCAATAAGTCAGTTTGTTTCCCCTTGAAAACATCGTGGTGTTCATAATAATAGGTTTTTTAAATTTTGGAAACAAAATAACCCGACTCGATTGATTAGATCGTGCTCTAGACAATCGGGTTTTTCTCTCATTAAATAACCGGTTTTGCGTGCACGTTTGTCACATTCTTCATTGCCATAATTTGACTACTAGCTGCACTGTCAGTAGCATCTTACTTTAATCCTAGTACCTTGAAGTCGATTCAGAAGCTCGCGTTCCGTTGTCATAAGATGATCCACAATTTACGCCTGTCAAATACTTTGCAACAGGACAGCACGAAGCAAATAAGCACCCTGCTGCGAACTAGTCTGCGATTTTATGAAAAATAATGCAATAACCAAATAAAATGCGACTATTTTGACCCGGCAACAGGACGAATTATTTAGAAGCAGTACGAAACTGATCACATAAACCACACGCTGTTCTTGATAGTCATGCTATTTCACACACGACAGCAGCGAACCATTATTCAACAACTTACCGTATACTTCTACTAGTGTCTCACATGTTGACTGTGTACAGTCTAGTTTACTTTACTCTCAAAAGAAGTGACCACTGGAAGTTATCTTCTGCTCGGACTCATTATTGGTATCACCAAGGGAGCTGTCGTATATAGTTTCACGGGCATGATTCTGTGCAGCATGGGTCATAATGCAGGTGTGCCCAAGTCGGACTTAAAACTGAGGTCAAGATGATGTAATTCTGTGAGGTGAATTTCCCAGAGTTTCAGATATACTCATTGCGACACGAGAACAAGTGTTTTCGGTAATTCATCATCTGGTCGGTATAACTACACAAGGAGTTAGCAGAGTCAAATCGAGATATCAATGGGACTTAGTACAAAGAAGTTCGGTCACTGATCAGTCATTTGCGATGGCGCTTGTTTGGCTGAACCCATAATTTGTTATAGTGCATCACTTCTGAAACTGATTGTAACACACTAAGAACTGGAAGAAAATTGCATTGATTTGTTACTTGAAGCTAAACATTTGTTTGGATAGACAGGTTCCGCTTAAGTTTGCCGTTTTGGAAAGTCCACATTGTCACTTGGTTTCAGAACAGCATTATATACATGTGTCTGATACATTTTGTTCGATGTGAAAGAAAGCTGTGGATTTAAATGGTTGTCGTTACCGGAGCTGTTCATTTTTCTTCGGCGACTTCAGTCATATGAGGGAGGGCTAATTAAGTAGGGTATTGTTGAAGAGTCGCCAAAAAATTTCAGATGACTGAATAGTGAACAACCGTCTTCGCACAACCTTCAATCAGTTGTTTCATACGGACGAAAGCAGACGTATGAACAATCTTGAAATGTTTCAGTGATTCTATGCAAAGGTGTTTTTAGGGTTTCCGACCTGCCAGTGCAAACATATAAGCCTTAACGTTTGGAAATGTCGCTGGGGTTTGGGATGTTTTGAACCTTTTAGTGATAACACGCTGTAAAACATGCTCCTCTGGTCCCAGCGATTGCCGTTTGTTCCATACAATCCACGGATTCACGACGAATTGGTTGTCTGGGTCCGTATATCAGGCGAGAAGTTCCAAGACCGGTAGAGGTTGCATTTGGTTGGCGACTGAAGATGGTGCGGTGGAGTGTTCTATCCAGCGGCCGTTTACGAAATAGCCTCAGTCCGAATCGAGATCTGAACCATTTGGCGACAATGTAGATTACGGGTCTAGGCGGAATGTTGAAAATGTTACATCACATTTTTAGAGTATTATTTAGACGTCAGTAGACCTGTCTCAGAAGTGGCCTTTAGCGGATGCTTAATTTCTCAGGTTTTAGTCAACAGAGATGTAAGCAAAACTGAATTCACCTTGACCAATTCATCTGGGCAGAATGGAGACCCACTTAGCGATGTTTCAAACTTTGTTTCACCTTCATCGATACCTTTTACAAAACATGCAGGTAATGTGTAGATCACACTTCCAAAGGGCCCTAAAATATTTTCCAGCAAACGATAGACTTTTGTCGTACATGACTGTTCAGGCGCAAGATCGGAAGAAGAGGCACACCTTCCTTTTGTATTTCTGTGGCGTTTTTCAATCCAATTGATACAGCGCCTATCGATTTCAACTGCCCATACTAAGGTTCATACATATGTCGTTTGCAGAAGACTTAATTGCAGAGCTTTAATGGTTTGACTTAATTAGAATCTGCGGTAGCACGCTCAACATTTGCATACGCTTTGCCAGCTGAGTTATTTGGTTCAATTCCAACTCTACGTGGTTTTCAAAAGTGGTAATCAGCTTCCCTATCCATTCATCCACGGTAATGGCATAAAAAATTGTCTTCCAGGATGCGCACCAGTCTGTTTTCATTAGAAGTGACGTTTGACCGGCAAGTGACTCAACACGTCCCAAGTTGGTTGCAACAACCATCGATGCACTAGCCTTAATTTGATGATCCAGCTGTTCAAAATCCAATGTAACCATGTGATAAAAATCGCCTGGTAGCAGGTCACCATGCTGAACCATTTGATTAATTGAACTCAATGTTGTGCAGTCCAAACGCAGTGTTATTGTTTTTGCATGGCGTTAAGTATCCAGACTTGTCCGGTGGTCGCGGTACTGACTCTATACTACTGTTCTCAAGGGTCTGCATGGTTTACAATTGCAACTGATGGTAGTGAGCGATATATTTAATCGTCACAACGCATATCATTTACGCTCGCGGGAACTGGTTAGTTATGTCCCGTATTCCACGTTGATACGAAGTAGAGAGCGTGGGTCATTCTGAAATTGTGCTTGAGCGGCACCAGGTAAACAGTCGTAAATTTTAAGTTTCCTACATATATACAACTGTGTACTCAACACGGTTCATCTCTAAGTATTTTGTGCATAAATCTTATGGCAAAATTCACTATGTATTAATTTTTACTGTTTATTCAGGAATAGTTTGTGCCCGATACGTTGAATCCAACGAAGCAAAATAAATGAGCGATATGCGGTATTGGGACCGAACTTTTCGTGAGCAACACAGCACATTTTGAACCGTATGTAGTGCATCGTCGCACTGGAAAGGTCAAACATATTTTACTGACATTGGCTTCTTATTTGTGCTTTCTCAGGTACCTGTCATACGGTTTTTATGTTTATCTCCCATAAACCCTTTTGTCAAAAATGGTTACACATGTCGATTAGATAGCAGGACCGTTTGCGTACAGATGTCCTTAAAATACAAAATGTGATCAACTCATTTTTACTCCCAGCCATCTCAAAATGGCACGCTATGTTGTATTCGAATTTTTTAAATTTGAAAGTAAAACAATGGTTTCTCGTTCTAGGTTATTTTCTGATCCATTCATGTAAGCTCACGAAGGTTGAGGGAGTCTTCGGTGGTATTGCAAAAATCAGCGCTTTAGCTCACCTAGTCCAATCAGGTTAGCACTAAGTACGATTCATCACTCAACAGTTATGAATATATGACATTACTGTATTGAAAACACTAACTCCAGGCGGTGCTTGCACGAGCGTTTGTTTTTCGTGTTCACCTACATTCCAACGTGTTCCGCCGAGCAGATAAACACCCGCTGCAGGTATGTACTTTTTGGCACTCAACACACCAAATTGGTGTTTACTAGATTGCAACAGGGTATTTAAGCTTCTGATGTCACTTTATTTCGAGACTTGAGACACGAACTTCCCATTCCCATAGCTGTCACAACATTTTCTCTCAAATACTGGCGCAGCCAAAATATTTGTTAAATTCGCCGAAAGTTTTCTCGTCCCACCCATCTCCAGTCTCTTCACTTTTCCCAACAGATATCAAATTTGCAATACATTAAAGTTACACTCAGGAGTTCTTCCAGTCACCGTATTTAGGATTCACACATGCTCGAATTATAGTCCCATACTTGCACGCTGCGTAATATAATATAAAGTCATATCTTCTGAGCTAATATGGTTGTCATTGTAGCGTTTCGATCAATGTATAGCCCTAGGTCGACGACGGGATCTCAAATCGACATTTTTGCCGAGCGGCTCTAATTATTAATTAGAAGATGCGTGCTTACATATCATGATTAGTTGGTACTTGACGCTGGTTCTGTTGTGCTGTTAACCAGAACGATAAAGGATTTAGCTGTTTTGTTCGCAGTGCTAGCATGAAAACACATGCTACAGCGTGTTCTTCAATCTGAATTAAGTAGTTTCACTGAGTGATTGATGTTAGTTCATGCATAAACATTTCAGTATCGTTTATACACGTCAGCTGAGGGTGCATTCGGGATGGAGTATTTTCCCCACATGATGTCCCAGGCAAAGATATTCAGAACTGGACGAACTAACTCTTTACTTATGGAAACAATCTTCGTCACACTGCTTCGAAAGAAAAGGCTGTCATATATTGGTAATAAGATAACTGCTCAAAACAAAATAATTCGTGGGGGTGGAAAATGCGTCTTAGACGACTGCGGCTTCCTGGGTGGGAATAATGTTATAACCTTGTGAAACATGACCAAAATGAGTGCAGTATGGTAGGTATTACAGCTCTAGTTTGTGCGAACTGCTAATGAGCTAATTAAATGTCCCGGAGTCCAATACGGCTTGATCGTTGTTTTACTGATATTGTCGCACCTGAGCCTTCTTGATGCAACCAAAATTCGATGATAGTACCACCTCTCCATACAGGCTAAGTGACAGCAACCGGTGGTACGATTTAACTGGAAGATCAATAAATCAGGCGTAGTTCAGCGCAAGTTTATCCTCCACGCTGCAGCCACAGATTTTCCAATTACCAAATAAATCCACTAAATCTTAAGCTGTACCTCAACAAGTGTTGGTTAGCCCCTCAGGTCAAACACAGATGGCTATTGGATAGCGGCATATGAAGAAAAAAGTGGCAACAACTGAGAAAAATATCGTCAATTTGCAGACAAATCAAGAACCAACACAAAAGAGTAATCAAAATAGCGCTAGACAAGTTAATGATATCTCTCGGGTTATGACTTAACTTAACAAGTTATCTACGACGTCTCATACGAAGGTGACCAGGCAATAGAAATATTACTGACAGGCAAATGTGGTTGGATGTTTTTATATGGTGATTCGGTCGTACATACTGCGTGTTGGACAACACGGTTGTCACGTGAGTGTGTGGACGGAGTTCTGGTGCAGGCTAGAGCGAGCTGGTAAGTGCTAACACAAACTCCGACTCGCCTAAGTTAACTGTTGTGGCATGCGGATTTTTACCAATTATATCACTTTGTACACAGCGCTTTTAGTAAATCAGTTGGTAATCAAAGGAACGACATTAATCCTCATCAAATGACACTGTATTCAGGATATGGACCACTTCGGTTCGTTGGCTGTGACATCCGTATGGAACCAGGCAAGGATATGGTTTAGTATGGAGTAATGTCAAAACGACATGATGTCCATGTATGCCCATATGTGCATGTAAATGGGAAAATGCACAAGACAACTTCAAACTACATGAATTTACATCTGTAAGGAAATTTGAGGTATTACTGGCAGGCATCCAATCTGAACACAATAACAATGTTGCTGTCAAAGATAATTTTACGTGGACGTTTGCAGTACGGTTTAAACGAATGACTTTATTTCCAGAATGAAAAACCACCATTATTGATACGATCTGATGTCCCAACGCCTTCTACTAAAAATCCTTGCGATGTGAATTGCAAACGATTTTTCACCTAATCTATAGGCCCATAAAACTTGTGAACTTTAAAATGGATATGTTGAGTTTCATTTGACCAATTTGTCAGAGTAGAAAATAGACACCGGTTGTGGTATGCCAGAATCCAGTTTACATTTATAATTCAGCAACGTAAGGCATGCAAGTTATACACGCCGTACAAAGTCAGGACAAGCATATCAGCTTACCAACGCTCAACTTATTAGTTGACCACGACCAGGGCAATCCGATAAGTCGTCCCAGCTACCTTTGTGTACGCAGCGTCAGATGATAAGCTCGGCTAAACATCGCTTCACAGGGGCAATAACTTCGGGTTTCGTTTGCACGAAGGTAACCTAAATAAGTTTACTTGATCAGTTTTACGATCTGTTATCATGAAGTGCTTAGCAATCGATAGTGTTGAATTTCGAGAAGTCAGTTCATCAAATCAAGGCAAGTGAAAAGTCATCTGTTTCAGCCATTTCGAAGTGTACCGTGAATATACCCGGTTAAGTTGTGAGGAAGAATGCGTAGCAAACAAGCTTGTCTTCGGTGCCTCATCATCAGGCTAACTACAACACATTTTTATGGGTTCGCTGGGTGTAGCATGTCAGTGGGGTGAGGGATGCTGATCATTAATGTTCAGTTAATCAAACTCGTGAAATCTAGTTATTTAGCACCACTGAATTGGGTTGCAAACGTTTTCGGGAAATCGGTACTCCCATGCAACAGGTCGATCCGGGCTATTAATACAGGGCCACGGGAGGTTCAGTGTTTTGACCAGACTTTTTTGCGAGCATAACGGCGGCGATTGTAAGCGGATTGCGATGGCTTCTGCAATGGCTAGTAGACGACCTTTGACCCACTTTGATTGCGCACCACCGACCCGATGAATAGGCTTGAACGATTTGGCCGGGTTGATCAGATGATTTGATTCCACCAAGTGAGTAGCGACCGCTGATGAGCAAGCCTTTACCAACTCTCCAGCTAGCCACGCCGGATGATGCTCTTGCGTGTGTTCAGATAGTCGCTTTGTTGTGCGGCCTATGTAGCTCGTTCTACAGGAACAAACGAAACGGTAAACACAAAAAGAGGCAGCATGTACAGGCAATATATCTTTCAGCTGAGGACGCAAAACTGGTGTGGATGTAAACCAAATACGTAATTGAGCTGCGAAATGGGTTTTGTTAAGTGCTACTTTGAAAGGCAAAGTAGTATAGACAGGTTTTTTGTCTATAGTTTGCTGCACACCTACCTTTGTGCCAGCCGAATTGCTAGAGACGGTCAGGAAGAAACTAGCGATTCACAGTCTTAAAGATTCTTTTGAATTTGTCGAAACGGTAAAACAATCGAATGCAAAGGGAATGCGTTCATTCTCGCTTGACGTCACGTCTTTCTTTACCAATATCCCGCTAAGTGAGACAATCGAGTTTCTCGGTTGGTATATAGTGAGCAATGACATGAACGTGAGGATACCAATAGATGAATTTAAGCAGCTTTTGTATCGTTGCATCTACGACGTTCATGTCAGGTTTTCGGGTAAGCTGTATACTGAGTAGCTGCTCACAAAAAGTCTGGTCAAAACAGTGAACCTCCCGTGGCCCTGTATTAATAGCCCGGATCGACCTGTTGCATGGGAGTACCGATTTCCCGAAAACGTTTGCAACCCAATTCAGTGGTGCTAAATAACTAGATTTCACGAGTTTCATTAACTGAACATTAATGATCAGCATCCCTCACCCCACTGACATGCTACCCCCAGCGAACCCATAAAAATGTGTTGTAGTTAGCCTGATGATGAGGCACCGAAGACAAGCTTGTTTGCTACGCGTTCTTTCTCACTTCGAGATGTGTTCGGCCATACACTCTGATATTTGTCGATCTGTTGTGCATATATAAACGTAACTACAGTCGCACGCAAACAGACACTCAACAACCCAGCGGTAACGCTCTACTTATTCACGTTCAAGTCTAGAAAATTGAAACCAATCATCTCATTTTGTTTCCAAAGTAAACTTGGCAGCAAAACGCTTCTGACTGAACGAGTGAACGACTGCAAGCAAATCATGCACAGAATTTAATAGAGCAAAAATAACATCCGTCTACTGTCGGCATATGCACAGGATTGCAATGAACTCCCCCAATTGTTGACTTTTCGACTTGCTCATGAAAACAGCCGATAGTGGTGGACCTAACGGAGACCTCATTTTGACTCCATCAGTCGGGTGACATAGTGCGTTGTTAAATTTGCACTAAATGTTGAAAGTGATTCCGGAAAGCAATTGTTTCATCACAGTTGTGAGTATGCTCAGATGTGTGTTCCAGTGGGAATTTTGTTCGCAATCTCTAACAAAGAGACGAGGGTAAACAATGAACAGGAGTTTAACGAAGTATGTGCTTACTATTCATATTACTATGCTCTATGTCTATGGACAGAATGGCCAACGGACAAATTCGAACTACTATGTTAACCACTTTGCTGTTACAGGGCATGACGAATTGCACAAATCAAAAGAGGCCATAGCGGATGATATGCCCTGTGGATCATAGTCGCTCAGAGCTGTCCACAACTTGACTGTTGATCGCTTGTCCTTTTCAGATTCAAGGTGGCTAAAGTTACTTTGATCTCAGAGACTCTAAAATTTTATCAATCTGGCGTTTCTGTTCCATGGTAACTATGGCCTGCACCCGTGTTCAGATGTGTCACGCGCACATGGCGTGTTGACACTATTTGGCATTTTGTAGCAGCTCAACCTGATGTTAACGCAATGAGTCTAGTCGTTTTGCAGAGCGATTAAACGTTCGGAAAAATTCAGTTTGAAATGTTGTCCGAACCCAATATGAGATACACATTTCGTTCGATGAAGTTATTAGGAAGTTCGATCACTTCGCAATTCTGTCAGAGGCCGGTTTTAAAGCTTGGGTAACGACTTAGCTCCTTGAATACCACAGGTTCCTTGCGTGTCTAGAACTTCATGAAAACTTTCAGCGAATCACGGAAGGAAACCTGGACGAACAATTGTTTTGGATGTTTCATCAACAGGTCAGCGCACAGTATTTTATGTTTTAAGTGAGAATTGGTGGCAGATGCTTCCTCCTTCATAATCTGCTAGGATTCATAGAACCGAATGCCCACCCGATGATCGTGATTGCTTTCATATACCCCACACCGTTGGCAGGTTGCCCATAGGTTACACAATCAACCAGTTTTAAGGCGTGCCAAACGGTCACCACTCTTTCTATGATTTAATGCATGTAGCTTCTTTTTTAGTGCGGAGTCTGCTTCTTCAAATTTGGTGCCGTTAGTTTTACGCCTGGCCACTTTTTCAGCTCATTCATCAACAAATCCATAACTGTTATAATTTTAGATTCAGCTGACATTGAGTAGAGATAATCCAGGTAGACAGCGTGAGTCTGGAACCAAGTGAGCACATAACCATAAAATTTTTGTTCGTCTCTACTTTTTTTCAGAGTGAAAGGACCAAGATAATCCAATCTAACATGAATAACTAGATGCTTGTTAACTGAAATCAGAATTTGAGTTATCAGCAATTCATATGATTTGGAAAATGGCTAAACCGTCATTTACGTAAGCGTTCGGCCCATGCATCACAGTATGATGACGTCCACCACAACCAGGCCCCAGTTACTTAATGTAGAGTTTAAGTTATCCAGCCGTGTGACTGATCATCAGGAAATATCATGACGTCTGGTGTTGATAATGTTAATCGAATCTAAAGTACTTGGAGTAATGTGCTCCATGTCGGACAGCCTAACTCAGACAGCCCTACTCACTGCTCCCAACAGATATACATTATCACGAACTTTCATTAGGTCGGTGAAAACGGGTTTCCTGCTAGAGGTCAATATGCTATCAGCCATCTCAGTCCACTTTCTGCAGACCTCTGGACAACCTTTCGATCAATCGCATCAAATTGGTTGCAACGTGCAAAATCCCCGATCTCCATAGAGGGGTCGGCGTAATACCAAGCGTTGGCATCGGAGTGGCAGTGTACTTGGGATCATTTGAGACAAAGATGTCCCACTCAGAACTGCCAAACATTCATAATCCGGAAACTGCACAGTATGGTATGGATAACAAAGTTATCTTCATGACATCGAAATATTCTCGAGCTTGGTATTACCAAACAATGCTCTGTGAATTCAGTAGCTCTGTCACGACAATAATAAACCAAACGTGAAGGTGACTGAACATCATCACTTAATCCACTTATCACAATAATACAACAGTGTCCGTAAAATCGATAAAAGCTCCATACCGACCTATCAAGTAGATCAACCTTCGCTCTGGAAGAACAAACACCCCAATAAATGACTTGAGTGAGTCTTGCAACACCGCTACACGGTTACTCACCTAACCGGACTGGTTCCGTGATCGTGAACTTTTCGCATCACCATGTCCTTCCAGGTTAGTGGGAAAAACACCCTTGTTCGAAATGTTGATCGACGTCCAAAAATCCCTCTTGTGGTCCAAGCCTTCCAAGTTGTTTCAACTCACCTTCTGAGAGTTATAGCTTTGTGCTTTCTCACCTCTGCCTCGAGGAACAAGTAGAACAAGTTGGCGAAACAGGAGTTCATTAACCCTACCTCTCTCCTCTACCTATCCCCAAACCAGCTTCCTGTTCAGCTTTGGGAGCGCCAAACATACCGGAAGTTTGAGAAACAGCACGGAGATCATTAGTTCTAGCCGGGTCTGTGGAAGCATAGTAATCTAAAGAGGTAGATTACTAGGATTAAAAGAGTGATACACATCACGAGGTGACTAACCGTCTGATATTTGAGATACCGAGTTTGATGGGTGACACATGAAGGCGTCACATTTTCCATCACCAGCCATATCTTTGACATATAAAACCTCATTATCAGTACTTTAAGACATAAGGGTTTTCTCTTCGCCACATGGTGGAGAGCCGGCCGTCTTACGGTCACCAACATCCTTAGATAGAACAGTTCACTTTGGACTTTCTTCCGCCTTGCACTTTATTCACTCAAAGAAACAGCTGTAATGAAACGGAATTTAGTAGTAGTTCTAAAACCCGGTTATTCAGGTACTGTTAACTTACTTCTCACGTGTTTTGGATAACCCACGAGATGACGTGTGATCAGTAATTCTAGTACCACGTGATATTGTGTAACCACAGGTCCCGTCATTGTGGTGCCAGGGGATAACTAACAAACTTTGTGTCTTTCATGTGACTAATAACGAGATGAGAATATGCATTACTGATCTGCTCTACTAGGAACGAAATTCCAGTCTAATGCTCCTTTGCGAGGTGAGCTAGCTGAAGATTTATCCAAATGAGACGACTGTGATCAAATATGGTTTGGTGTTCAACCTGGAATGACTGAAATCTCTCAAATTCAATTCATTTCTAGTAATGTTGATTTAGATGGTCACATTCATGTACGAGAAAAACTCATGAAAACCAATCAAAATGGCTGGAATTCACACGTCAGTAGTAACGAAATTACAATGAAATTCTCTTTCACCCTGAACGCAGATTATACAAAAGTTCAATTTATCCGGCAGAAAAGCCTTCAAAACGGAGCAGTCAAAACCACCTGGCAAACTGACAACCCATCAATGAGAACTCACACGATTAAAACCATTAGATATGGATCAGAATGAGAGCGTTTTTTCAACAGCACCAAACAAGAAAGTTTCAGTAAGTACGCAAGGATAATTGTGAACAAAAGAGAATAGGTACACTCTGTCCATTCATCCATGGTACAAAAGTCACCATAACTGTTCAGTGCACTCAAAGAAAAAGCCGAACAGAAACAAACTTGAATCACTGTTATGCAAACAAATCGAAAACGCTTTAGCGATTTCAAAACCTAACACCGTATCGAACGAGGTACGAGAAACACACCAAACAAGTTCCAGCAATTCCAAAGAAAGCTTATATCCGGTGCCAGCAATGTTATTTACTTGATCGTTTTATCTATACTCGTCAAAAGGTATTCACTTGCCCGGATTCATTATGTAGATATCTACATCACAATTTAGTAACGCAACTGCAAAACATTTATCGAATGGCGCAATAAGCATTTTTGCTTTTCCTCTTAATTCACTGAACATCCACTAAACAGTAAATCTGGAATTCGTGTCATGCAGAGTTGATTAACTAACAAGTGCCCTGATAGTTACGAGTCGGATGACTTTGCTGATACGTCTCTTAATTCTGTCAGCGCAAATTAATTACAACACTCATTCTCTGATATAGCTATCTGACTAGCAAGTTGTTGTCTTACAAATCACAATGCGTTGCAAATTCGCCAAATAGTTTAGGTGTAGAAACTCATTTTCAGGTGGTCAAACAATTAATGACATTATTTTACCAACGTCGATCGGAAACTCAAGTAGATGTTTTCCAAATGACCTGTTCAATATCTTGTTGTTTTGATTTCGTCATATCACGAACACAATCAAGAAGTGATTGCTCCACAGTCTACTGCGGGATGTTCCTATATAATTTGTCCTAATCTTAGTTGCAAGCAAATGAAGTGAACCCCTGGAAAACGTAAGCTAGGCAAGGCCCTCAGTCTACACAGATTATACGCGAAAATTTTACACTCAGGGACAAAACAAATGGCCGATATAAGTTGGTGTCTGAAGCCGGATATTTAAAATGGAACGTTTGTCGATCTCGATTCATTCTACGCGCGTGTATTCTCTTCCGGCTTTTGATCGCTTAGACATAAGTTGTGGAATATGTTTAATTCTGCGTTAAGAGAGGCTTATAGGAACCCGCCATGCCCGTAATTACTCGGCACAAATCGACACCAAACTCTCGTTACCGCTCGTACAGAAACAAAAATTTGACGCAAGCATTATCGGTTTGAACAACCAACAAAGGATGATACACTGAACATAGGACCACGGCAGCCCAAGATACATGAATAATTCCTTTTGGTCATACAGTACAGGGTTGAGCCTGTCTAAGGCGGTGGCTCCAACGAACTTCAGGAACCGTGGGTTACGGTGACTCACTATGTGGTTGAGGACAAATACACGTTGTGGCCAGCGGACAGGACGTGTCGTCCAGTCTGAGGTGATGAAAGCTTACGACTATTAGTTTACCTTGAAAATAGATTAGCCTTTCGCCGTAGTATAACCTGGAACCCTGAGCATGGACCTGTCGTTCGACCGTAGTATCACTGTTTCAAATATTTTTGATCCTTCTTGAAGGATAACATGGTTACTTCAGTTTTCTTGACCCAAACGGACGACGATGGGATTCAGACAGGTTAACGCGTGGACGGAATCAGCACCAACCAGCACTGTTGTAATGTCCATGTCAGCGTCGAGTCGCTCACTCTTAGTTCACCGTATGCTTATTTATATAAATCCCTGCGGCAAAATTGTGACCTGTCGGTCTACCCTTAACATTTTAAGTGGTCGCAATTTCTTGGGTCCTTACTGATGAGTCTACCAAGCAGAGTCGATCCGCACTGACCTAGATGAATTGGTAAATGAATAACTGGTACACATCGAAGGTTACACAATACAATGTTATTGACAGTCAAACAATATCGCCAGTAGTTTGTTTAGCCGATCCGACAGGGTAGACACTAGATCAGTGTACGAAAGTAACGTCGCGATTCGAGAGCGAGTCACCCCCTTCCCAGCTCAGGTCCAAAGAAGTTCTTTTATGCAGAGTGCAACCAGCAATGTTTTTTCCACCGTGTGTCCCTACCGTTTTGGCGACTTTCACCTGTTTATTCCCGATGGCTTGCCAACTATACCGACCAGATAATTGCTTTTTTTCAAGTTGACTACTCGTCAGTAATCTAAAATGTCGCCTTGCAGGNCCCGACTACTCATAAGTAATCCACATATTTGTTATTAATATATAACACTTCCAATGAAGAATTTTGTTTGACAGCCTCTGTGCATTTTACAAACCAGAACCACAACATTCCTTCGAGTATTTGACAGCAATTATTGGTGTCCTTCAAACATAACGCGATGTCATCCACCCAAGAAAGCTTTAGTGCCTATCCTTGTGACCAGGTTTAGCTTAGACGCCCACTTCGCCACAAGTGCGGACTTCTTACTCAAGGACACATGTAAACGAGGGCTCATGGTAAACGTAATTTCAACATCCCCGTAAGCTGTATTTAGTGGCCCGTACCCTGGGCAGTAGAATCACATCCATATTCAACGATTTAACACTTACCAGACCTCAGTCAAATACTGAAAACTGTATCAGCCACAACCTGTGTGTGTAGCTGACATTAATGATAGGTGGAAATAGGTAATAGTGTATCGATTTCCCCTAACAACCGACCGAACAGAAAAGTGCGCAGAGATTGCAATTGTGAACGTTTTGTCACACTCTGAGTACGATTGTAGCAGAATGCGAGTTGAAAAATATATTCTGTTATATGACGAATGAGAAATTACACTTCCCGATTGTCCGTTTTCAGACAAACAAAAATTATCTTGAAGATATCGTAAGTCCAAATAGCACATGACAATGTTTGATGACACAATAACTTGCGTGCATTGCTTTGTAAGAGTAGACTTACGTCAGAGCTCAGAAGTGTTGGCGAAATGTGGATACGTTGGTCAGAGATAAGGGCTAGCCATTTGAATACTCCACGGAAAAGCTCGCATGGGGTCAGTGTGGACTGTGTGGAGGCATGCACTGCAGAGTTCACCCTCTTGTTCGAAATGAGAACCACTTATTCACTCGCCAGCTTGGTGTAAACCGAAGGCTGGACAAAGCAGCCGAGGTGTTCGAGATGGTGTGTTGGTTATACTCAAGGTCGGCTGCTATGTGATGCCTGAACGTATGGCTCCTGTCGTTTGTGGCCCAATGGATGCATCACGTCAGCCGGACAGATCAATGCAATCAAATCGGTGTCTGTGCAGTATGCTGGCAAATTTGATTTCGGAACTATCTTGAGTAAAAGAGGTGGCAGCTAGCTGAGGCATGGTTTGATGTGATAAGCACGGCCAAATGCTGCGATTCCTTTGACAATTGCTGTGAGCAGATGAAACGCGGCTTCCTTTTTGGGTAGAAACTTCCGAAGCAACACTGGGAGACATGACTTCCGAAACAACTCTGCTCAATTCCTAAAACCCAATTTAACTCACAGTCCACCCTATTCAGTAGGAAAGCCATGTGTAGCCTTGTTTTAACCCAACTTCTTCTTTCGTCGGTTTATCAAAACTTCAAGAGCTGATGTGAAAATGGAACCAATCTATTTGAGTAAACAACCCTTGCACGATGTTCGAATCACTTGTCTTGTGTGTTTAGTTAGACTGTTATTATTTGGCCCGATTACACATATAGAGTGTCTCATCATCTACACTAGGTAGCACTCTACATGATCTACCCGATCCAAGTTTAGCAACGGTAGAGTATATCTGTATTTTAGTGAACTTTTTCGTTCAAAGCAAAGGGTGGCGAAGTAGGAACAATCTTATCAGGCAGCTGATATGTTAACAGCCTTGAAAACTGTAAACTGGACAAGCCGCATCCAATAACAGCAATAAAATCACACTTTCGTTGAAGAAACGATTCAAGAAGAATGACAGTTACAGTCATCCACATAGAAACGACCAACTTGAAACAACCAGCATTAGAACGAATTAGTATATCTCAAGGACAACGAAATGGAACCCCTCCGCTTTTATTTATGTGCTGAATGACGTTAGTACCTTTCGTCATCCGGAACCCCCCCTCGACACTAAACCAGTGTGTACAATTGATCCAATTGATTCGTATATATATATATCTACTCTGGGAAAATGTTCCAAAAAGAAGAATTATTTAGGCGAGAAGGCGCTATGCGTGACGACAGAACATTTGAAAAACAGCCATTCGAATAGAGAAACGCAGGTTTGTCTTACTTTACCATATGGTAAGAGTACAGGTGAAAGCAGGCTGTGATGTAATTCACATAAACACAGACGTAACACGGTGATGGTTCGTCGAGTTGCTCAAGTCTTGACTGCCTGATTTTGTCACTATAAAAAGCCTGCGCACGCCAGTCAGAAGTAACCGTGTTTGCAGTCCCCGTAGCAAAAGAATGCTTAGTCTTCATCGGCCATAAATCTGATGTGCATACACTGGGTCTGATGAAGATCTCATAATCACGAACAGCAGGGTCGACACTGAATGTGGCGTTCAGTTCGTATCAGATACAAAGTAATTTGCCAACATGCGATATCGGAAAATTATTTTAGACGCTGCATCGTTTGACCTGGCAGTCTTAGCGCGAACACGTCTCTTCAACCGTGTGAGTTGTTGGCAATTATTGTGGATATTTAAGTGATCAATTATTCATTATTGAAACACCACCTATTTCGACCCATCTTATCACCTTAGGTGACCTTTTGCAAAATCAAGTTCACTGCTAGCAATTATGAAAGTTTTTCCACCGGAACTACTACTCTGAAGATGTTAAGGATTTGTGGGTGCGAAAAAAAGCTGATTTCCGATGGACAAACCTGTCTATTATTGCACAAAACAAAATTTTCAAAACGTAATCTGAAGTAATTCCCTCTTTTTAGGCCTCTGTTTTGTTTCACTATCGAATCGGCTGGATGATTTCATGCAGTATTTTCTTCAAAACGTGTATTTGTGGGGGTTCCAAGTCCCACTCGAAGACAACAAATTTCCAAGCATCCAGAACAAATTATCAGTTTCAGGGGAATCATCGGAAAACATATGATATCTGTGAGGCATCTTTTCGACTACCTTTGTGAATTGGTAATCTGCTCAAAGATCACAGCAAGTTGGGAAAGTCAGTTGGAGTGGCTAGAAACGATCCAAGCGCAAATACATGTGGAGCGTTTGGACCAGGAATTTAACAACAAAAATACACAACAAAGAGATGCAAGTCGAACTCAGGTGACAAGGTCTCAGCAAACGCTACTGTACTAGTCTTGTGCACATCCTCGACAATAATGAACAACTGATGACTGTTCATCTAATATTACTTGCTAGTGAGCACTCAAGCAACCTCTGATAAGTCACGTTGTAGTTCCAGTTTGGCACCCTGCAATATTTCAGTAGACACACAACCACTTTTGAATGCGTTCCTACCGAATTGTCCCCATACTTTGATATCAGCAAAACTGAGTGTAATCTGTATGAAGTTGAGCACATCTGTAACAAGAAAAGCCGGTTGTTATGTGCTTCTTTAACTCAGTCGGTTTGTTCACAGGGATGTATTCAGTGATATTCTGGCCATTAAGTTTGATTGAACCTTCTGAGTCTCCAGATATCTCACGTTTTACAGGATTACAAGATAGAGATGTGACTGAACTGCATGACTCATCCTTGATTGATCGCACAAGTAGCGCAGTATTTGCAGTTCTGTCTTGGTAGTCTCTTTTGTGCAGAAATTGTCAAATATATATGTAGAAACAGAAGCACTGTTCGGAATCACAGTAAGCTGTGAGGTGATCACATAATATCCCGTGAATCATTACCCGATCACACATGACACCCATTTTCGTCCTGTTGCAAACGTTTTCAGAAATGCCGTGCGACGAGATAAGAAAATCAAAAACGCTGAAAGTATGGATTATTTAACACATGCTTAAATGACTCATGCTGAAGTCCAGTCACCGCTTACCACAAATGCAAATGTGGACAAAGCCTCCAACACTTCAGGCAAGCGGCTGATAGATCGACCTACAAATTCCAATAACTCTGGTGTCAGTGATCTACGTAGAAATAAGAAACTGGACTCACTATCCCGTCATCAATACATTTTTACACATAAACCTATTTCAGATAAATTTTTACAGGTACGACAAAAACAACAGTCAGTTTGTTGGTTTAATTCTGAAACTTACGTCTAGAAAGAAGGCTTGATTAATTTCGGAGAAATGGAGCCTAACAGAGATTGGTGACATAATGTGATAGCTGAAAATGTGTCTCGGAACTTCTTCGACAGTTAGCAGGTAAACAGAGTTTCAGCCTTACAAGGGTGTGTATCACTTATGAGTAATGAAACAAGTACTTGGAAAGAAATGGCATTCATGCCAAAAGATGGTATGTACTTCGAAGACAGTTCAGACTTATATGCAATGGTGAATTACTTCAGAAAACTACTGAGGAATTTTAGTGAGACGATGCTTAAAATATTAACAACAATTAAATAGAAACGACATTAACTTCTGATCAAGGATCTCCAGTATGAATGCACTGTGATCCGCGCCACAATTTGTTCGTGTTTTTACAAGGTACTTGAATCTAATTGCAACCACTAAACTGTCTTAAAACCCTTAGCGTACTGATTTTTGCATCCGGGTAGATCTTCAACTTCTCCAGAATATTAGTTCCAGATAACACGAATAATTGGACATAACCTACAGTCCGCACATCTGTTGTTCACCTGAAATTAGATAAACCTGGTGTATACCTTGTAAATATAGTTTATTGCAAGGAACTTTTAATCAGATTGACGGATTCACAATCGGACATTAATCAAGGAACACCTCACGCTGAAAAAAGGATGACACTTTATCGGTGCAACCTGGTTGCTTCAGCGTGTTTTATGTAACCGAGTTCTCTCGTACAATCATGTGTTTACAAGTGCTTAGAGAAGATCCTCTAGCAAAATGTCCTACAATGGGTAAAAAATTATAAGGAAACAACTATATAAAGATTGTGATATATATTTGAATCTAGACTATTGGCTGTGTGCGCATCAGTCTTGATACTGGCATTGGTGTTTGTGTTGTGGTCAACTGACACACGCCGGGCACAACAGCGATTTCGTCTACACTTTTTTAAACTTCACACCCAAACACATAGTTGTAATTTAACTCCCTCAACAGGATTTTCCAAGAACGAAGTATGGAATACAAAGATGATAATTTGCTATTACTAATGGTTACCTGAATGACATTTTTTGTAAAACCAAAAGTTGGACGACGCAATCTATCCAGGTTGACCCCTATGGTAAATAATTTGATTATAACATTGTGGCCGAAATGAAACAGCTATCATCATAAGTGAACGTCCCAACATGATCAGTTTCAATAAAATAAAAGAACCTGTTGCATAGGGATTTATTGTTCTGAGGTGAACTTTCATAATATGACATCAGTATGATAAGGAGAACGTGTAGAATGCAATAAACGTGCAATCCGCGCGAAACGACGTAAAATGGTCAAGAACTAGTCTCCAAAATATTCCCCAATGAGTACAAAAGTGGATTGCAACAAGGGTTAACGGACTGGGCAATACAGTTGTACATCAACTTTACTCTAGAAGATAGTGTACGCCAAGCACATTACACTAAAGATGGCAATGAAATCTCTAGGCGATTCTTCAGTTAGTCTAACGGGTTTGTTGCACGGTATTTTCCAGTCTTTTCTGTTACCTCCGGACTAGAAGCTCAATGGTTCCAAGTTCTATCAGGTCAGATAGACCGGGTGAGCCACCCAGACAAAATTCAGTTTCGCTGGTGGTCGCCAATGCCAGTCTTGTGTACACCGGGTTGGTATGTGTTATTGGCGGAATTGTAGATCACGTGGTTTTCAAGTTCGCTGAGCGGTTTCATTCAGTCACGTTTACTGTGATGTTGATGTGTGAATAATCTGTAGCTTGCGTGTATGTGTTCGCACAGCTCAAAGGTTTATTGGACCAACACACACTGCCAGGGCTACTTACGCCAGGATGAATAGTCTACAGTCACTGGCCCTCCACAGTGGGGACTCGGAGGAAACTAGCCCCTTATTCAAAGAAGGTTGCACAATTTTGAGTCCACTGCCATGCGCCAGCTGCATTGCAGCGTAAGCCTTGGAGCCAAAGACATTAGCTGGAAGCTTTAACCGTCCCTACTTGGTCTGATCTTCCTGGAAATATACCAAGCACACATAAACAAGGACAACACAACATAGGGCCAATGTTACACTGAATCGGTCGTCAGGCAAAACAAACAGGTCTGCTTTGTCCGCTGCTTCCAATAGGGGAGATAAACAAAAATTTGCTACCGCTCAAACTCCCCTAACAAGAGTCTTAAAGCAGTCGTCAATCGGACGTACCTTCGCAACAAGAACCCCAACCAGATGTACGCTCGAAAAAGCATGGCGTTCTCGGTCGCGGCATGAAATTCACGTATGCTGCAGCACCGAAGCACCACCGGACGGCTGAAATACCGAATCACAATGATCGCCACGGAAGTAAGACCCCATTGCATCGATGTCAACCTTGAGTGGAACGAACCTTCCAGAAGAAGGCAAGCTTCAGAAAGCGGTTGTTTGTTAAACCTTCTACTGAACAGGCTACCCGGTAAACGATCTTGAGAAGCACGGCGTCTGTTCCGCAGTCGCTGGTCGCACCAATTCTTTGATGTTAGATAAGCCGTACGAAATCAGCCACCATATCATGTCCGTGTGCCTACGAATTGGTCAAGGTAAGTTTGTCACATTTCTCAATGGGTACGATTAACTGTATGTCACACCGCGAACGCCAAAAAGCATTTTTATGATCAACTATCCACAACACTTCGCTCAACGTCGATAAATAAGTGGCTGTTTGTTCTGAACGACTGCAGCCTGCGAGTTTGGCACCACTCAGCAGCCTGATTAGGAATAGAAAGACGCCACAGCGGTAATGCTGTCAATGAGAACAATGATCGTCTGCCCGTATGTGTGCCAATCACGAACTGGCTATCACAGACTTCCAGTTTTATTTGGGGGCAAGTTATCCCACCTACAAAGCGGTCGTTACCACTTTTGTGACCACGTGATCGCGTGAAGAAAAAGCCATATCGAAATATGCATCAAACAAAGGATGTATGGGGTCGATTGAAACCAAGGTTTATAAGCTAATCAGATGCAAATTGTGTGTTCATATTTACCTGTTTATTTTAAAGCAACTGGACGACGACAGACGCTAAAAATTAATCGACTAGAGAACTCAAAGATGCAGATGGCATTTAGACTTGCCCTGAAGAGGCCCCTTTATTCGCTATTTTTTAATGGCATTCGGTGTCAACTCGAGAACCACACTGCAACAACCATCAAGATAACAGATATCCAGTGCTAGAAATGTTACAGCTGGTTCGATGATAACATTTCAGTTGCCCCGTATTTTAATTTCCGCTTGAATTTGTCCATATAAACATGAACACATTAGTAAAAGCTCCAAATTAAAGAGTGACTTGGGTCACTAAGATGAAGTGGTTAGATATACAGCGTAGTTAAAATCTTGAAATTGTATTCCAAAAAACTTTACATGGAAGATGAAACGGTACTGTGACAACTTTATCAGATTCCTTTCTAAGTTTTGTATTTTACTTGGTTAGGCACCAAAACCATGATGCGACAGCCTCTCACTTCCTTTTGACACTACTGGAACGAGCTATTAAATCTGTCAATTAAGCAGTTAACCGTTACTGTAAGTCACTGCATTACTGTTCAAACCACAGATGATGAATTCGCACCCATAATTCTGATATCAGATGCAAGCGCTTGTACAAAATCCTAACCTGGTAAGCTCCCGAACTGTCAATATGGGAAGATCATATTAACAATTTGCCAACATAGCCATTACTTGAAGTTACCAACCCGGGTCCCTCCAAGAAATACCCATAATTTTGCACAAGAGAACGTTTACAATGACCAGCGACATGACGCCAACTGGAATTGTTTACACCGGGGATTGACGACAATTCTTGCTAAATCACGGTTAGAAAATGCACTTATAGCCGAACTTATCAGCAAAATGTTAATTATTTATCATGTATGCACAACAAATGATTACTAATGCCAGTGGTAAGTTTGAGACAACGTTAAACCCATTCACCTGTTTTGGTCATCAACGCCTAGGATGCCAATTTCTCTGAGGAAATCTCCACTTTACAATACAGACCATAATCAAACTGTATGTAATACTTTACTATTCAGTTTCTGAAGCACATAGTAAATACCTAATGACAAAATGGGAAGTCTGGTTATCTCTTTATAAGGTATACTGCAGTTGTGTATCTTATCGGAAAATACTGTTCACTTCAAAATAAATTATGCAAAAATTTTATCTTAAGCCCTGGATAAGGAATAAGTAGGCAGGTGGGAAAAACACATGAAACTGTAAAATATGCGTTGCGCGTCGTCACAAATCAACTCTTAAATCCTACTAACTTCTGATGATCGCAAGAAAGGAGGAAACCTTCTCTGATTTTGAAACCACAATTCCTGGCGCTGCGTGACTGTTCGAGTTCGGAAGTTATAAGTAAAAGTGCTTTTACTCAGAAATTAAATATGAAGTATAGATGTGTATAAAGTTTGGAAGGCTTAATCATCGAAAACTCTACCTGCGCTTAGAAAGTTCACATTATCAGAAATACATTGATCAGCTAACGCAACCACGTCGCTGGCTCCATCAACGACAGTAAAAAGTTCTCTGGCCATTTCACCTCCACGACATACGTAATCACCCTTAGTGAAAATGGAAGGGCGTATTTTCAAGAATAAATCGTGTGGAAACTTTGGTTGACGTTCCGTGACTATAGCAACCTGATGTGAAATTCACAGTATGGTTCTACTTATTCCGGCCGGTGATAAAACTGGAAATAAAGCGTATTTTTTCATTCTGTAAGAATGGCATGATAGAACCAAAGGTCAGCCAAAGTATTTGACTATAGAATCGTTGTAGACGGGTTATCGAAAGTTAAAAAAACTCGTCATAGCTGACGGTCACTGTCGTCTACGTACACATTCAACGAAAAACTATTATTGCCAACCTTGTTGGAATGGTTTCGAAAAACAGTGAGCCTATATAAATTTGAACCAAATTTTGACACACATTTCCTCTTTTACATTTAGTGTATCAGTTTGAGTAAGACTCTTCCAGGATATTCAAAGTATATACACAGGCAGAAGCTGGTCTCCTGTTACCTTTGGTTTAGGAGTGAATGGTCTCCGCTGAAAACCAAAGCCTTCTGTGTTCTGAGATTGTGAGTATAGAGTTGTTCCGCACTACATCATCATACTTCGTATATCGTGCTAGCCACTTTTAGTTTTCGTTGGCCACGTGGGTCACTGGAAATTAGTGCCAGTAATTTTTCAGAAGAACTGTAATGTACATTAAAATTTAAGTAACGAATAATTCACCCTATATAGGTAGCTTACGTAATGCCACTAAATAGCGCATCTGCTAAAGCCTACCTCTTCTGAAAATTTAGCGTTGAATCCAGCTCACACTAATTCGTTATTTGCATGGGGGAATGAGCCGTATGATCATTCAAGTTTATTGGCTTCAAACAATAAGCTTATTGACGATGAGTAGTTGGTCGCGTCGATTAAACGTAGAACGATCCAAACCTGGAGCTCAAGCTAGCAAGATTTGGATAATCTGACATCGTATAACTAGTGGCTCATGGTCACTTGATGTGTATATTACGTTTATTTATACAGTTACCAGTGTTGCGAATGCAAGTCACATGTTCATTCGTCAAAACACGACTATGTTAGCTTCATTCACCACATGCTTATTACTTAACCGTTCTTTCGCTTATTGTAGTACAAAAAACAGTTTAAAACCACTACTACTTGACTTCTGTAAAGATAAATGCACATGCATCATGTGCTATTTGAAATTTTGATGGCAATCAGGAAACCAGGACTATACGGGTTGGTACTATTGTTTTGGTTGTGACAATATTTATGATGCAAAACTGTTGTTTTGCCTTTAATGTTTCCAAATTAACGTCCAGTGCTTTCCTTTCGTCTGATATCATGTCAAGTGCGTTTGTATCACTCACACCACTTGTTTTTCTCCTGCAAAATACAAAAACGAAGTGAAGTGACGTAATGTCAAAAATTATTCAATTCATACGAGAACATCGTGTGTAGTCTACCAAACTAAATTAGTTGGACTGCTTGAATCAATTAAACCTTCAAAATGTTTCCAGATAGTAGCAACCACAAACCAGGTGTAACTCATCATTCTTGAAGTCAGCCGGAATGACATTCGATGCAATTTTTGGTTCGCATGCGTTAGTAAAAGAATGTAATAACACGACATGAAGGGGTGCTTGCAATTCTGTTGGTTACTGAATCACTCACACGTGTCTAAGTAACAATTAATATTGGACAATGACATACAAGCGATTTTCACAACTGAAAGTAACTCATATTTCTACTAGACACTTTTAATGAACAATAGGTTATTTGTAGAAGAATTACTGTCCACTAACTATAATATTATGGTAGCACTGTTTGACTGATGATTTTACAAACTTTCGATCAAAATGTTTCATCAACTTATCGTACAGTTTGTTAACCACCTTGCAATTTTTGGTGATTAGACTACTAATTGTTTCCAGGAATTTAATGTTTATTGTTTTGTTTTTCATCATCATTAAATACAGTCCATCCAACTTTGCTATTCTTCGTATCTGTCTCCTAACCTGGAAGTCAAATTTGTACAACTAATGGTGACAGCCTTGTGGGGAAACTAGGAGGTCTACGAAAGCAGGTTTTGATTTTCATTTATTGCACTAGCATCAAAGCAAATACACATAGACGGCCTTCGCTCTGTTCAAGAGTGGCCCAAGGAATATGTGGTTACACGAACAACTGTCTTGAGATGAACACCATAAATTTCACTTGTTGGGTAGTGATTTTGTAGTTACTTATATGGAATGTCTTGACATCTTCCATAAAAATGTTACTAACATTATCAGGTACCTCGCTGAAAAGGTTGGTCAAGCAAGCTATGGTAAGAATAGCTGAGACTGTATGGTAACAAGAATCGTTGTCAGTTATGAAATGTGCATATTTGTGTCATCACCCGTTATCTCATGCATTTTGAGTTGCGTTTTAGATCACTGTGATAACACATTGTGTATGAAGCTGTTTTATCCCTCAATGTGTTTCATACTGGTTTTCCAGTTCATCGGACGAAACGATGCCCCAAATACATTCACACAATCAAACCATTCGAAAACTAAACATTGTACGTTGTAATTGATAAGAACAACAGAAATTCGCGGACAGATTGCTATTTCTTGCACCTCATTGTTTTGGACGGTACAGCTCATCCTGCGACAAGACTGAATTTCTACAAATGAGAGAGACCGCAAATGTCGAGATGAAGCTCATTTTCTCTAGCGTCCAATCAGGAGCAAGACTCACAACAGCTACAACTGTTTGAACAGATGTAGTATTGAAAACCGAGAACGCGGACCGCACAAAGATTATTTATTCCGAGAGGCCAATACACGGGTTGTGCGTCTCAACCGGACTACGAACGAAACACTCATTTGCACTCAACACTGTTTCGGGACGTCCCAGTCGCTGCGGATGCCAATGCTTAGTTCCTTCACTTACGAAAGCCATTCCATGTGATGCTGCCCTTCAGTGATTCTTCCCATATATCTGCCGTATTTATCCCACGGTCATCTCGATCCATGCTGTCACCTCACTACTGAATAGTGGTGGTGTAAGTGGTATAGTGCGATCGTCCTTCCTCACTACGGCAGTCCCCTACAGTTATCTTCGCCTGTTAGACTAACTTTCCAGCTTTCTCAGTGTGACCTGATTATAGAATCACAAAATCGGATTGGAGGGTAGTGGCTTGGGATTGGACAAGAAAAACATGTTTTTGTCGTGTCCACTTTGTTAAGTAATCTGCAGCAAAACACGTGTTTTGCTTTGCTGTTCTAAACGATGGATACTCACATGTTTTTTTATATCTGAGGCGGTATTTTTCTCTCGGAATTCGCGATGATTCACTATACCTCAACCAATTGGTGAAGACTTAATGATAACAAGTACTTCGAGATGTGCTCATGTGAATGTATGACAGAAAAAGACGTAAGTTTTTTGACCCGAATGGTGGCTTGAGAAGGGGAGACAGGTTCATAGTGGACAACTTGATTGAAAATGGCCAAGTACTGCAGCAACCAGATAAACTATTTTAAATTCATTTTTAAAATTTACTTCTTACTTTAAATTACTTTTAAGTTTACCTTTTCCAACACAATCGTACCAACGCAGAATACGCTTTCGTAAGCCTGGTTTCACTCTGTGTGTGGGCATGTAGCTTTTCACTCTACCCTGAGTATAAACTATTAACGGTTCAATTGGAACCAGAAACAATAATCGTGTTGAGAGACTAGCAATTTGAGTATTTTCATGCTTCTTGCCACGTTGAATATCATAAATGGAGTCGGTGATTTGCTGAAAAGTAGCCATTTTCGTATGAAGATTCTGATTGCCGCAGGTTAGTCACAATCATGAACAAGCAAACCTCATACTTCTAATACCACGAGAAAGCAGATATGATATTAGACTACATCACTCCTTAAGCACAGTCACCAAAATAACTTGTCCTCATATGTTTGGAGCCTAGTAACCGAACAGGGCTTCTTTATGCGCATTCAAATCTCACTGGTCCAACGTATACTGCTTATCTGCACGTGTGTATACTAATTCAGCACGATCGTGAACAGCGCAATTTTACTATGGACGTTTCCGTTCAAGCTAGCTCGGATAAGACGTGCTCACCGAAAAGATCCCATACGATGGCTTATGTGAGCCCTATTTTCAACCTGAAAAATAAGCTGTACATCAACTTCTGCATTAAATTAAGTTAGAAGGCTGACACATTTTTGTGTGCCTGGCTGTAGCCTCACCAGCGTAAACGCATGCCAAGTAAGTGTCTAATTTTGAGGAGACATTACGAGCTACTGGTAAACTAAGTCCGTAACAATGTTTCGAAAATCTGAACAATACGATTCGTCACTACATTCAACAGTGGTTTCGACTTCTCACGGCTAAGCCCATTGACTGCATCTACACTCCATCTTTCCTTAACGCATTAAGCGTTCCGATCTATCCACAATCGTCATTCCTCGTAAATCAATACCGGAGCTACTGCAACTCACTTGCAGCCCAACCGTTTAGGACGTTGGCAATGATGACTCATCCGGCCTTACAATGAAAGATAAAAGTTGGTAGGCGTTTAGGTAGTGTGTGCAAATAGTCAATGCTTAATGAAGTTGTTTGTTGTGATTCTTAGAAGTCAGCCGGATTTACATCATCTCCAACGGATGTTCTGTACAGAAGGCACCTTCCTCAAGTTCATGAGCCCAAATATTTAACTATGATACAACCTCTTGGATACATCACTGAGTTTTAAGTGACTGCCTATTTGGTTACTTAGAATTATTCAATGTGGCCTATGACCAACCGGGAATTATCATTCGTATCTCGTTAATTTCCTAGGTCACAGGTTGCGTGCGTTTTGATTGGCGTAGCCACGTGTTTAAAAACGTAATATAGCAAGCATGTACAATCCAGCACGCAGCTACATCACCGCAAACTTCGTCCATCAAAACTAGTCTTTGCATTTCATGAGGACGACCACAGTACCGCGGATACTGTTGAAATCAAACAACTTAGAATGAAATGACCAATTATATCGAAGCGGTTCTTTTAATAGCTGCCATTATGCCAATTTTATAAACCATAATGTAAACATTAGTGAGCACACTATCTCGCTCTACGGTATTCACCGACATCTGACGCACAAATGTCATCTTTAAGTGCTGTTGTTTAATTAGATGGCCGTTGGCTATGAAAGATCCCCTAGGAATTTACGATCTTCATAAGTCATAATTTGCCTGCGGGAATGAAAGTGAGGCACCGTTAAAAATTTTCACTTCTCTCTTTTTCACGCCTCCAGATCCCGCTTAATGTTGACAGCTGGTGAGTCTGAAAAGCGAGGAAACATACAAAAGCCTATCCCCTATCAAAACAGTTTTGTGTATCCTGCTTCAATGAGCACATTAATGCTCTTTCCTGGGACTGGAAAACCTCGGGAGATTTCACACTAGAAAACGTCAACTCAACAGTGCTGTTTACTTTGTAAGCGTTCTGTGGCAATCAAGAGATGTCTAACAACTATCAGCTAACAATTGACAAATGCAAAATGTTTATACAAATTCATCATCAAAAATGTTTCTTGCGTTGCTCCTATCAGCTTACTGCTCAAGGAGTTGTGTTTAACAACTGTTTCACTTGCTTAAGAGTATTTGTATTTATAAACTGAAGCAATGTTGCTGGTATCGGAGGTAGAAATGTCCGCTCCATATGATTCAGATTGACCTGCTAACGAGCCGTGCGCTCTTGAAATATTAAAAATAACTCGTTGTTCAATGGTTTTTTCGTTATATCATTTCTCCACGCACTTGTCCAACGTATCAGCCGCTGTGCAAAAGGTTCGGTCAACTGAATGTTAAACAAGCTTTATGTAAGTACAAATATATTCAAGGCAAACTGAAGTTTTCCTCTCCACTTGCAACGTCGATACATGCGTCTATCTATTCCGAATATAGTTCTTGGAGGCTGATGCGCTTTGTGGGTGAAAACCAGTGCATTGCAGATTATTCGATAAGTTTCACTCGCATGAAGTCTGAGTGGTGTATTTTGTACCGCAGTGCCACTGAAGCCAAACTGACCACCAAATTAAGGCGTAAATTATTCGGTGCGCACACACTGCACGTTACACTGTTAACACAAAGTTCGCTAGTAGAAAGGGTCAAATAAGCTAGAGATTCATGGGCGCTGATAATAAACTTCCACAAAACTATGTTAATCCTCTCTTAACTGTGAGCTGGGTGGAGATATCGCCTCTTAGGAAACCTGTCAAAAAGGACCGCACCAGAGTGCTCGCTATATAATTGAGGTCAGATTAAATTATGTAGTGTTCTTCAGTTAGAACGCTTCAATTTTGAACTAGTGAGACTCTTCAACACTCACCACTCATTCTGAAGCAAATGAGATCAGAGCAGGTCTTCATTTACTTACCACAGTTGAAGGATTTTAGATAATACAAGTGAACAGACCAATGTTGTGTTTCCTTTATTCAAGCGACTGAGCCTGATGGCTAAATGTTTATCATCCTTCCCTGTGTGTCTGAAATTCCAGCCAAGAGTTTAGAAATACATGTGTACGTTCCATTGCGATTGTCTTTAGTAGGCTGATGAACTGGATCCACAGGGATTAGACTCACCGATCAGTTTTAATTCTTAGGGTTGACGCACTGTACGGGCACATTGCTTGGTGGCAGAAATTGCACAATCTAGGTTCAACGTTTCAAATGTTGAATTTGTTCCAAAAACCTTACGTGACAGTGTGCTTTTGTTGAGTTGCTAACAATCTGTGACGATTAACTATATTACGCAAGGTCTGTATTGCAGTAGAATAATTCAGTGTTTCCACTTAAGTAGGTAGTATGTAAACACCATGTGGCAAAGTACAATTGCGATATAAGTATGAAAACAATTACTATATTTTTTTTGATTCAACAGGGTTCCATAATCAGCAAGCAGTGATTGTCTCAAACGTATTCGGAGAACTTACTGGGCGTAGTTAAAAAAGTGATCACAGTCACTTCACTCACCAAAACCTCCCAGATTTTACACGAAAGGAGTTCCATTTATTAATAAGGTTGCCCACATGACCTCGAGGGAAAACAAACAGTTTGCTGATAATTCCAGCAGCGATATTTTCCAGTTCAGGCTGATTTCCGTGTTGCAGCATCCAATATCGTCCCCCACTCCATGAGAACTTTTATATTGTCTCAGTGTGATGCTAGATAGACTCAAGTGTTACCGTTGTCTTGCCATCGACGCGTAAAGTCCACTGCAGTTATTAGTACCGTAATAGTTTGGGTCTTTTTCCGCTGTTTGTTTTCGTCGATTCCCATTCAGTGTTTACGGCGTATAGTGTTCGTGGGTTTCACAGGTGTCTGATATCAGCAGGAGACTACTCGAAAACTGAAGCGCGTCTCCTAGTGTATTCACTGAGCCAGGGTTGTAACTTTAAGTTTGTTAGACTGCCTTGTTTTCGTCATCCTCATTTAACTAAACGTTTGTAAAACAGAATGATAAGAAAAGGATCAGGCGAAAGTGATATGAAAGGCGAAAAAAGATTCAGCTGGTCAAGAAAAATTCAACACATTTTCTACCCGATTTGATAGGGTTAGACGTTCCTTTGAACACAACAAATAGGAGGCTGCTCGACTAGTGAGCGTTTGCTTTGAGTACATGACCCATGATGACCTCGCCTACATGGTATGTGTTAGGTGGAACATTGCAAGTGTCACGAATGTGTTAAGGGTATTGAAACGCACAGCTGCCTCGAACAGAGGATAACGCTGTTGTCTTTAAAACGCCAAACGGCTCAGTTCACGGGAGAATTTAAGGTCAAAAATCATCCCTGGTGGTGCACTAACCGTACAACTGTCCAGGCTCGTATGTAATCGAATGGGTGCCAGATCAGACGTTGGAGTTTCCTGATCTATCCCAAAACTCTGCAGATCGATCTGGTTAGGCACGTGATGGTTGCGCAAGAAAACAAAATCCTAATTTGTCGAATGACCAGTATTACATTTCTCCTTTTTGAAGTGGAAATAGGCATAGTTACCTACCGTATGGTCATTATCTTCAGGAAACCAAGGTCGATATGATACCCCCGAAGCTTTTCGATTATTTGGGGTTTTTGCACAGAGTGGGCCATAGCAACAGTAGAGTATACCTACCTCAAGTCCATGCTTCACTGGACTCATCTTGAAGCGCACATTTAAGTTTTGGTTACCAGTCGACTGAGCTTAGCAAATGTGAGGTGATATCAAACACTGTGCTGTTAGTAAGAATTGTCTCAACTGATTTTCATCAGAATAATTGTGTACTGACTAAAAGTCGAGCTGTAATAGAGCGGTTTCGTGAACTGAAACATTACTTAAGTATCTAACTGGCAAGTTTAAACAAAGTGATCGCTGCTAACTAAGCTTAACGCGTTGTAATGAAGGTTTCACCGAACGGTTTCGTCACTTCAGGAAAGAAGAGAAAACGTTAGACTTACCTTAAATGGGTTGATTACAAGGTGTTGTGTCGACTAAACTTAACAGGGACCTTACTCATTGATACTGGTAAATCACATTTGGCGTCTAAAGACACTAAAACTGCTTGATCCTAAAAGAGGTGAAGGTTGTTATCTCTCCGATCAACTTTGTGTCTCAATTACTAGTTCTTAAGACACATGTAAGAATCTGTCTTTAAAACTGTGGTGCAGAAACAATAGTTTACCTTTCAGACCGTTCTCAATCCCATTACCAGTACAAACGTTACCGACTATAACTTCCCGTGTACCACAGGCACATTTCACCACTATACTCACTTGCGTGAGAAATACTATCTTGATAACAGCTCTTTTCACATTACTTTCGGAGGACTATTGAAGACTGCTTGGTAATGTGCGTAAGTGCAGTCGGGCCACAGAATACAGAAGTGTACTGTAAAACACAAAATATACCAAACTTTTCCAAACAGTCCGGTAATAAACATAAGATCTATTACAATAAGGGTACACGTGATCATCAGATATATCTCAATATCCTAATTGTGCTGTTTAGTAGGCTTCATGTGACATTTCCTAGCTAGTTGTATGTGTTTCAACCAGTACTGAGTGAACCACACTGGATCGCAGCTCACAACACATATAAAGTACTCTGAAAGGTCTTGTTCCCACATTGTACTAGTCAACTGTTCGATTTACGCTCAAAACAAGCTTAAATTTTGCATGAAGGTGACTGTTGGAAGTTTTTGCAGCTAGCTTCTATTCATCGCACTCGCAAGGTTTTAAACGAATATTCTGACAGCCGACACTTCGGAAGTCTGTGTTCAGTGGAAAAGACACATTAGCTTCAAATATCTTATTAGATGTCTAATTTGAACCTTACTTGCTCTACGTTTTCATGTCAACGTCAGTTCAACACGACAAAATTGTTTGCCGGAATCATTCAGCCGCATAAGCGACGACAAATGTTAGGGAACGTTGCAATGAGATAGATCAGGTGCGTCAAGAAACACGGTCGATAACCAAAAGGAGATAAATAGGCCAGAGATGAACTGAATGTCAAGCATTTTATCACGATTTTCGAACTCATATATTTCAGTCAGTCTCTTTCTAAAAGGAGCACTTGAAGAGTAGAATTACCTAACTTTTATAACTCATCGGGTACTCGCATTCTAGTCCAGACCTGGCTTGAACTTTTAATGGATGACTTTGAGGAGAGTGCCTTGACCAGCAACAGATTTAAACATTAAGTTCTTATTATCCAGTTCATCAAGACGGCAAGAAGACATACATTGTTGGGTGCAAAAATTTTGCTTATTCTCATCAGTCGATTATATAAATGGGTTAAGGGCATAGCGACAAAACAATGCATTGACCGAACATCACACGGATGCATTCAAGGTTTACTGCCACAGTGAAGAACTTGATTGCGTTAGCATCTTTTGCTGACAGAAGGCCGGGGCGTGACGTTTAGTCAGCGATACTCGTGAGAATGCTGACAACCTAGGGTTGCGATTACGCAGTACAACCATGAAAGAAGTGACGGGGTCAACCACGTGACCTGTTGTAATTAGATGTTTCGCGATCGAAGACACCGGATTTCCGTTCCAGTGTTGGTATGTTGACACGCCATGAGTCATTGTTTGCACCAGCCACTTGGGGATGTGCCCCGCCTCCCTCCGTCGTAAGGTTCGGCCCGTTCTGCCAATGTATGAGTCGCTGCAACTTCAAGTAAAGTCGTACATAACATGAGAGAGAGTTTTCGGAGAAAACGGTAGGGCTGCGCAATAGCAACCCTAGCTTGTTAGCGTTCTCCAGAGCATTTTTGATCAGGCGCCACACACTGGCTCTTTTCGGCAAAAGCTGATGACGCCGTCAATTTCGTTACGTGGCAGTAGACGCTGAATGCATCCGTGTGAGGTTTGTTCAGTTCATTGTTTTGTCGTTACACGCAGTACCCTATTGTCCTCGTAGTAACGAAAGGCCAAATTATCACACTCAGCAACATCAGCTTGCGAGTGATCTATAGGCCGGCAAAAACAAACTTGCTGAGATTCCAACACAATCTTACATAGTATGTTTCACAACTTTTGAGAAAAACGAAGGCGAGACAGCTAACATCGCAGTAGAATTGTCTAGGTGGGGTTCGTGTATTTCGAAAATCCCCACTGAGTCATTGAACGCGAAGTGTACCAAACATGCCTTCGGTAAATTCTCATCAGGCTGTCAAGTGGGTTGTACGACTCGGTACTTGTGTAGAGGAATCAGAGAACACCATCCGACGTGGATCGGGACAAGTGAGAGAAAATCAATCCCCAGTGCCATTGTATATCACCTGGCTGACAGCGATCATCAGGTAAACAAAGATCGATCTCATCAGAAAAATGGTGTAGCAAACAAGCTCGTTTTCGGTTATTCATCATCAGGCCAAATACATAACATTTATCTGGAACAGAGTTGTCATGGCAAAGCGAACAAAACAAATGGCAAGTTCAAATGAGGTCAGACACGTCATAGGCAGACACGGAGAAGACGTTTTGATACGATTATGTCACCATTATGACGTAACTGTAACCATGGTGTTTTGATCAGTCGTGGTGTAGATGTTTGGCTATGGCAAATTCAACACCTGAACAAAGCGTTTTTGTGCACACAAAGGTGGATTATTCAATCGAATTCCGATCGCTTCAGCTGTGGCCAAAATTCGGTATCTGACAGCTTCTGAGTGAATGCCTTTGACTCGGTAAATCAGATGAAACGAGGAGGCCAGGTTGACAGTATGATTGGTATCAACGAGGTGTGCAACAATTGCGCTGGTAATCGTCTTGGTGACTCAGCTATTGATCCAGGCTGGATGATGTTCACAGATACGTTCGGATAAGCGCCTGGTCGTGCGACCCACGTAGCTAGTTCCACAGGAACAAGTAAATGAGTATACACAACAGGAAGTCGCAGAAGCGGGCACTTTATCCTTTAACCGTAGACACAGGGCTGGAGTAGAGGTGAAACAAACACGTAGGTTGGCAGCATAGAATGTTCTATTGATAGCAGTATTAAGTCTCCTAGTGATTGTTTCGGCGAGTGTATCCCCCTTGAATGGTAATGAAATAAATACTGACTTCTTTTCCGCTAGAGTCATCTTATCTTGTTTCTCGCGACGTTCCATAGTCTTGTCTACAAAACGTTCTGGATAGCCATTTTGTAAGAACAGTGTGCGTAGAAACGTTAATTCATCGGAGACCGTATCCCATGTACATATTCTCATGGCTCTATCGGTCATGCAGTTTATGAGATTTCTCTTCTGCCTTAGAGGAACAAAGCTGCCAAAGTGGATATACTGCCCATTCCAGGTCTCTTTCCTATAGATTTTACGTTGAATCGATCCATCAGCACGCCGCTGGATGAGTACGTCCAGAAAAGCTAGTTGATCATTACGTTCAGCTTCTATTGTGAATGTTACGTTTATGTGGACCGAGTTGAAAATTGCTAAGATATCCGTTGGATTAGCATTCTCGCCAACTATACATATGATATCATCCACGTATCGTTTATAAACACTGAATCCACGAATGGTTTCTTCTAACTGGTCATTTTCCAGCTTTGCCATAAAGGTGTCCGCAAACAACGGCCCCAACGGGGATCCCATTGCCACACCATCTATTTGTCGATATAGTTCACCATCGAATTTAAACTGTATGTTATGAGTACAAAAGTACAACAGCTGTTTCAGTTCTGATGGGGGTATACGGACATCTAGGTTATTAACCATAATATAATCACACAAATAGTCTATCGTCTCTTTCAGTGGAACATTTGTAAACAAGGACGATACGTCTAGAGAAAGCATTTGTTGTCCAGTTAGGTTTAGCCCGCTGATTGTGTTAATAAATTCAAAAGAGTCTCGTAGGCTGTGTTTCGACAGCTTCTTCCTGACGGGTTCAAGGAGATACGACAACCATTTGGCCAGCGAGTGGTATGGTGAGTTGCACATGTCCAAAATAGGTCGAAGATGTACCCCCGCTTTGTGAACTTTCGGAAGTCCGTAGAGCCTAGGAATAGTGGTTCCAGTGGGTCGAATACGTTCGAAAGTTGGGGAGTCAATTGTTCCGTTTTGTTTCATGAGACGCAGTAGTTTCGACAGCGCCTTCTCTATTTGCGGGGTTTTGTCTTGCTCTTTCCTCATCTTCTTGAATTTTGTTTGGCCACCTAGTATGGTATGCATTTTGTTTAGGTAATCTGTCTTATTGAGCAGAACTATCCCCGCACCTTTATCCGGCTTGGATAGAATAATGCTTTCATTTTTCCTCAGACTTTCGACTGCTAAGATGTGTTCATGCGTTAGGAGATGTTTCAGGATTGGACTACTCTGCTGGTATTGATAACAGGAGTTAACCAATGTAGACTTCAATCGTTCAACATCTAGCGGATCGATCTTTCATTGTTATCTACAAGAATCTGAAGAACCTTTCAAAACTCGTTCGCCAACGAATGTAGTCCACTGCCGAAGCCATTGAAATTCGGCTACTTAATCCAACCACGTTTGGACAGAAAAAATTCGTTTAATCGTTTCAGCTGCCTTGACCATTAGCTGACTCACTCGATCGATATGTGGGCAGTTAACACCCAATCGGCGTCCACAAACACAAAAATGAGATAATGTGAATCTTGTCCAGCACGAAGTTCCACGTGTAACCTTTATAACTATAACGGCTTGATGAGATTTCATCGAGAACGTGTTTGCTACACATCTTTTTCTAAGCAGAGTTCCCTGCATCTCAACGGATGGCTGGCATCGCTCCCACATTAAGTCCCAGTCTACTGTTCAGGTTAGGCTGTCCGTCAAACTGTTTCCG
Source organism: Paragonimus westermani (assembly GCA_008508345.1). NCBI lineage: Eukaryota > Metazoa > Platyhelminthes > Trematoda > Plagiorchiida > Troglotrematidae > Paragonimus > Paragonimus westermani. The sequence continues at coordinate 95,586 of QNGE01001145.1, read as the reverse complement.
ACTCTTTATCAGGCCGGAACATTATCAAAACATAGTTTCACCTTAGTGATATATATAGGTTTCAAAAGAGCTACGTTTGAAAGCCAGAAGTAGCTTTGAATTTTACCGAAAATTAAAAACTTTCGATTTTAGCTAACTCACATTCTCTGCTGCTGTAGTTTACATGTTGAAAGAATGTTCGACATGGTTCGAAACGAGCTCAGATCCTCTACACACTAACTTTTTTTTATAGAGGCGTGACATTCTAAACTGTCTGAATTGTGCTCAGCTGGCAAGACGACGGGCAAGACAGCAGGTTAGATTAGTATTTAAAAATTTCTTCCATCATGTGCTCACTTAGGCAGGAACATAATCGTGTTTTATTTTGAACCGAACACATGATATACTCAAAGTTCAGTGATTATTAGACACCAGTTTCACATTTGTCATTACCTTAACTACTCAGTGGATTGTAAGCTGTCCTCCATTTTGTGGCTATTTCATCTACCCTGACGAAGCTTCAGTGCTTAAAATGAAACATGACAGTACTGGACACTCTTCAGTATGAACTGCTGAATAGGCAACAAACTAGGTAGCGCAGTAAAATTTCAATTCCCTTGCCCCAAGCGGTGCTTATAAACGGATGTCGGCTTGGATAAGCGATCTGGTTCGTAATCCAACGCGTCTCTGGTTCGATCACTCAATCGGACCATTTTTAATTGAGTCCAAAAAAGAAAAAAATCCAGTCGTGGAGTGCCAGCTTATGAGTGAGAAACGAAATTCATTATCAATTCAATCTGATGCCCTGGAGGCGGAATTCAGTTCAAAGTCGGCATCACGAGATGGGCTGTGTCCGTCCGCACGAACGAAATGGAGAAAGTTCTAACTCAAAATGGCTTTTACTTGGCAAAATCGGGTCAGAGGTATTCACCAGGACCAGCCGTACTATATCAAAATCACCACATTTCGTTGTTTGCAAGCATGTGGAAACTGAGTTTCAACTCTCAGCCCAGAAAGAGCAGCGGAACGGATTCAAAATAGCCACAAATCTCTCTGACGAACTCCACGCCAGCAAAACAACGCGACCCCTTGCACTTACTGCACATGCTGAGTGCTAGTTAAACTAGCCGTTATCACTGGGTCTGATTTCTTCATTAGGCCGCCGTTTTACAAACTTAACTGGAACCCACTGAAGCCTCAGGAATGGAGCAGGAAGTTGCCGTTGTGTAGGATCAACTTCAGATTAAATTCTCACATTCTGAGTGTCTTTGAAAACTTGTCATTCAGTTTGACAGTTACAGAGCGTTAAATTTTCAGTGAAAACTGGAAGTTTGACTGAAATGATATCACTGGAATTGTTTAATGCACTTAGATTCGGGATTTCATCCTAAGGTCTATCTGTCAAAATAGTCCATAATATGTGATAAAAGTTGGTCATAAAACAGAATACAAATATGTTGAGTTTCACATGAAAAGTGAAACATCAGATAACAGAACACCTTTTCCACTAACAAACTCAACCGACACATAAAAATGGTGTAAAACGAGGTGGGTTCAAGTGTAAACTTGTAAACGTCACAACACAGTAAGTTGACGGCTCTCACCTCCACGTCGATGGCACACGAATCAGCATATTTGCCTTGCAAGAACATGAACCGTAATGCAGGTCTTGTTTGAGCTTAAATCGTGCACTGCTCTTTAGTTCTAACAGGAGAATAACGTGATTAAGCTGGTTCTTTCGAGATTTAACAGTATATCTGAGAACAGGAATTATGCCGGCTGAGGTGTTTGTGTGGGTTGATCGATCAATCTATAAATGTCCATTAAAAACTGTAATGATGGCTATGCTAAAATGGTAAACAATACGCGAAATATAAGTTATCAGCCTAAAAGTTTGGCCTCATTCAGGTAACTGCGCAGCAAAGATGAAGAAGTAAATATTATAGTGACGTTGCGTTCCGAAGGCTGACTGAGAAGTACGGGGATACGAGATCTTCTTAACCAGCTTGCTAACACGGTATCTCTTGCCTAACACAAGTATATATCAATGGGTGTACACACGACCAGTCAGTCGCTGAACGCAGGATAGAAATGTACAACACATCTGTACATGTCCACCGAAGCTGATGATAAACGACTGAATGTTTTTTTTGGATTCATCCATAAAAGACAGCTACGCGCACTCAAATGAGCAGAATACGGCTTCCAACAAAACTTCAATCAAACCAAGAGGGACATCCAATTCATCTGGCGTTGCCATTAAACGGATACTGAACACTTCTGAAGTTGTACTATGAAATGTCGTAGAAAGAATTTCTAACAGGCCTTCGAATTTGAACGTCACTCATGAGCCTGTAAAAGCACCATCATAAGTTTTTGCGGCCTAATTGTCAAGTGATGACCGATATCTGATGATGCATTCAGAGCTTGCTCAAACTCTTCAGGAACTTCGGCATTCATTTCACCGTTATCAATTCAGGCGTCGTTCCCAGCGAGGATGCATGCTGTCATACTGAAAGTTTGACCATTTCAAGTTTTAATTTTAACACTCGTAGCCTCTGAACTGTCGATCTGTCAATCACAGTTGCGAACATAAACTGTCCAATCGGAGTTGGAAGTCAAATGAACGCGAGTCTGAAAATGTTAGTCTAACAGTAAAGAGATTAGAAGTCGTGTTGTGTCTCTAATGCAAACACTGATAAGGAACAGACAAGTCCTCCACAAGAAGATGGTAACAAGCACAGGTTTCCTGACATCACATGGAAACTGCAAATAATACTGGGCACGCATGTGATCTTCATGGCATGTTGTATTGAATTAATGTGCTAACTTGGTGGGTGCAGCCATTTCACAAATAAATAACTTGGTGAAAGCAGAAACAAACGCTAACTGAAGTTCGGACTAAATGCCTATGCATTTTGAGCACACGCACTGCCAAACCTACTTCATAGTACTTTTGACTAACCACCTATAGGAAGACTGGAAAACATGGGTCTTACTAAGTGAAACCCGTATCCGTTCAACCACAGGATTTAGTTCCACGGAGCGTTCCGGATTAGATTTACTCTGCTGGCCGGATGGATGGGGCTGGCCTAGAAACTAAGCTGATAAATGAATTGGTGATAATGTCTTGCCGTATACCACTTATTCGCTCAGCTTCTAAGAATCACTTGAACACAGCGAAAAGATGGCAGACAGAAGCCAGTTGCCACACTATCTTGGGGAAGTTATAATAAATTGCAAACTCTAACACTCTGAGTATAAGAATTAATCTTTACTGTGGCCGAGAAGTTTACTGGCATGTAGCAAAGCCTAGCATGCGATATTTGAAGTCACACGTTTAAAAACAATGGGCCCCTCTTAGTAAAGATTTTTAAACATGTCGTACATTCAGAATTGCTGGTGCCAGGGGAAGGTACGGGCATTTAGCGTCTGTCAGACATACTCAATATTCGTTTCTGGATGACATTCTATTCCGATTGTTAGTAATGCCAACTTGGCCCAGTAAAATGTCACCAAGTATGTTCGCCCGGTTGTCACCGTTGAATCGTTAGCCATCACATAGCCCCATTCCGTAGAGAATTCTTGCTGTGCAGAAATTATGCAGTAGATGCAGGCGAACCAATGACAACCCAAAAATAGAGTATGGATCAGAATGACCACGCGCCACAGATTTGGAAATGTGGATCGATTTTCTATCTTGTTCTTCCATTGATTGGCTCTATAGACTTTGATAAACCTCGGGAATCGTAGGATCGGGTGAACATCAATCTGAATTTGAATCAAATCCAACGGGACTAGAGTCACCAGATCTAGAACAAAATACTTTGTGCGAATATATCTCATTGCCAACTTTCGTCGGTCGAGAACATGTAGCCCATGTTCTAAGTAGGTTGTACCCATTTGCACTACAATATCCATCAGGTAGATTGCGTCAACACACAGATCCATTGTAATCCACCAGCTAGTGTATCTTTCCTGGAAGTCAGTGAATGCCTGTCTTGCTATAATGAACCACAAGTTGTACAACACACTGACAGAGAGTACGGTTAACCAAATGAGAAGTCGTTCTCCTTGCGTTTGGAACCAGCACGGGTAAGCACATGTACCCTTGGAATGTATTTTCTTTTGCGCTTCAATGAGCTCCAATGGCATCGGCGGCTGAAAAGCGGATGCTTTTGGTTTCGTCTTGTACTTGTGTTCAACATGTTGACCGTCCAATTTTGAATGACCGCCTTTTTCGTCTTCTAGAACAACCACTGAAGGTCCTGCAAAGATTGCTCTCCTCTTATTTTGTGTTCCGGCATTCAACCCAATATCTGTAGAGTTCACTGAAACTATGTCAACAATATCTTCCGCTTTGCCCAGAACACGGATGGTTTGTTCCGACTGTCCGGTTGACAGTGCGCGAGGAAGACTACGTTCCGCAGAAGTGTGATGTTTCTTCCAAGTTTTCTTGTGCGACGACGACAGTTTGCTGGGTATATTGATTACCCGAACTATGTTCCGCAAGCTGGCCCATTGCCCATTTGTCGTTTGTATTCCTTCCTTATTATTCGGTTCGGTTTTGTCGTTATTCTCCGGCCTGACGATGGTGTTGGTTTGCATTTGTTCAAGCTCAGCTCGATGTCAATCTTCACGCCACAATTTTAGAATACTTTCATTTGACTGTTCATAAGCCAGTAAACACACACACGCAGGTGCTGAGTGCGTTATTTCAGGGTATGTGCCTGAGTGTACAGTTTGTATGTGAGACAATTTCAGGTCATAGTCTACCGGTTTTCGTGATTCTCAGCATCCTTTAAAACGACGAGAGGTTGTTTGTCGTCAAGGCCAGGTCACTTTGCATGGAACTCAGGTTACTTTGTTTATTGTCACTAATGTGAGATATTTGGAAACGCAGTACGACTCCGCACTTTCGCTGGCTCGTTAACACAAATTTGGCCGTTTGCGGTCACTGGATTTGCCGGGAGGTATGCGCGTTACTTTCTACGGTTGTCATAAAACTTTATTCACTGAAATTAGTCAGAAAAATGGTCCGAAGTATAGTGACTTCCTAAGACCAAAACTTGTCTCAGTTAACGTAGCAGTGCGAGTAATGCAAATATTGGTGCTAAAACAAGTCAAACGTGATAGGTCTAAAAACTCAGTCGGATCACGTCCATGCGTCAACAGTCTGATAGGAACTTATTAACCGACTGGAAATCAAAATGTACTGTGTAGGTGTAATGCCATTCATTACGTCCCATGTCTCAAGATTATGGATATGTTTACTGTTGTGTTCCGTGACAATATACTAGAAGTTTACAACCGCCACGTGTATGATTTTTGTTTTCTAACTAACAAGTGTTAATGGGCTATCTAAATCTTCTCACACAGTATAGATTCAACCACCTAGACGTTTCTTACTTTCATAATTTTCGTTTGGCTTACAACGGACTAAATGCACTGAACATCCCATAAGCCTCTTAAGGAACTGATAGGCAGGTTTGTTTTTGTTCAACACTGTTAAAGAGTACTTTGTGCTCGAGTTGCGACGTCCTGTGAAATGGAGTATAATTCTGAGTGAAGCCATCAGAAAGTTCTCATTCAGATCAAAGACAAAAACACATCATTTGCTAACGATTTGGTGATTTTTTATCCACAATACCACCTATAGGCTGATAAACCTCGTGAATCTTAGGATTGAGTGAACATCAACTTGAATTTGTATCAAATCTGACGGCACTAAATTTACCAGATGTAAAAGATATCTTGTTGCCCTTTTTCGAACGGAAACATGTAGCCCATGTTCTATGTAGGTTGTGTCCATTTGCACCATGTTATCCACGAGATGGATTGTGTAGTCGCAGAGATCTATTGTAATTCACCAGCCAGTGTATCTCTAGTGGAATTCATTAAATGCTTTTCTTGATATAAGGAACAACAAATTGTGCAAAAACACTAACAATGAGCGCAGTTAATCAAATGAAATCAACAGGTCGAGTACAAATGTCCTGAGAATGTAATTTTCCCTGGGCTTCACTTAGATTAAGCGGCATTGAAGGGCGCCCGTGAACAATTTTTCCCCATTTGGTTGTTTATTTGGTGTTTACTCTGAATGCCCAAGTTCGGCTGATCGATTTTGCAGTCCGTGTGATGGATATCTTCTGATGCGGCATTGAAAACAGAGTCTACATCACTTATTGTGGTCACTCACTGAAGGTTTGCCATAGTGTCTGAGGCATACTATTGCATATTCACGAAATTCACGCTTATTCGGCGATTTTCATCCTATAAATGGTACATTTTCCATGCTAACTACCTGTGGTATGTTGCGAAAATTCGCTGTCCACTTCTTACACTTAACTATTTCTCATCATTCTTTGGCTCCGTCTGTTCTCCATGTTCTGCTGTTCTGCCATAAGTATCGCTTCACTCCAATTCGAATGTGAGTTCATATGTGAGTTTATGCCAACATTTCCCAATAGTTTCACCTAACCTATGTGTGAAACCATGCACGAACCCACGATAGACCCAAGTGAATCGCATGAAGTATGCTCAGTGTATGTACTGGTGGTATGTTCCAACTAAGGCGAAATTTCAACTTCACCAAGCTCGCTCACAGTCTGTTGATTCGTAGTCTTGCACACCATTCAAGTGGAAAAAATGAGTGTTTATTTCTGACTATATACATTATAGTTAGCTAACAGGAAGTGCTGATACGCTTACAAATTTTAATACATTTATCACTCTAAAGTGCCTTCAGTTAAAACCCTTAATGTTACACCCGCAAACAGCACAATGTGCAACAATTTTCGTTACGTGGGCTGAAACTCTCTACTATATATATATATGCAGTGATTGTGGACCGTTCGGGATAATCGTAGATTTGGTCCAACCATGATTGACAGGTACAATTACTAGTGTTTACGCAATCCAAGTAACCACCCATAACAATCCGTTATACACGTGATCAATTCTGATACTCCGTGTGCAGAAAGAAACCTTGCCAAAAGAATCTACTGCATCACGCACACTGAGACAAAATGCCACTTCAGTCGCTGGTGTTAATTCAACAAATCCCCTACTATTTAAAACGTTAACCACTACGTCTTTGAACAAGACGTGGCACGTCCTTGTGCCATCCAGAATAGTATATTGTAACAGCAAGTTGCTAATCCCATATACTCCAGAAATAGATCGGTTCATATTATAATGTAGACATCTATGTTAACCAGAAATGAAGTTGCAATTATTTTTACCTCGGTTTACGAAAGATAGATGAGAGACAATCACTTTTTACGTTCGTTCAGAGGTTACTTAGATGACGCCCTAATCACAGAATTTTTGACGGCCAAAAGAGAGGAGGTATGGCCACGTTCAAAACTATACGCTGAAACACTCACGCACTGATGATGTCACCTCGCTTGGTAATGAAACGTTTGCAACCTAAATGCCAAGCTCGGTGAACATATCAATATCAAGAAAATCCCGTAAGAAAAAGTTGAGCGCGTTCCGTAAAGTTTGGCTTTATATATTTGAAAAACTCAGTTCCCATCATAAGTTAAAACATGAAAACTGGCAGAAACTGGTAGATGCAAGCATTCCTTATCGGCTCGTTAGCAGCAAATCTGCGGGAACATGGATCGGCTTCTTCACAACATCAGCTTACTGTGTTGATAAATAATGAGATGGTTAAGATAAGTCAGAATCATCTGTTCGTTAACTTGAACCTTCCGTGGACCTAGTGACTCACGTTAACTCGCTTACCGTTTGTCAACCCCTGAGTTACTTGGTGTGAAAAACCGATCCGTTATTGTAAATTCGGTACTCACGAGTCAACGCAGAATGCTTGCATCTTCCAGTTTTCGTGTTTTAACTGTTTTGTTGAAACTTATGGCCCGGGTCAATTTGAAAAGTATTTGTAGTGGGTTGATGTAATTTAGAAGACCCCACTGCGACAATTCTTGACTATGAATGGATTCAAATCAGCTAACGAAGCGGGATGTCCAGTCACGGTAAGCAATTTACCGGCCTGGCTCTAAGCCGTAGAGAGTGATAAGAAATCTCTCATCTGTAATCAGTCGCTAAATTTACTTTGTCGTATAGAGTCCACCAAATTTCCCGGAAGGATTGATTGATGCCGTAGAATTTCTCCCAGTTCACAAGAAGATTAATCAATATCATGAATGTCAGTCAACAACTTGCCAGCTGGTTCCACGTGACTTCGTGTTCACTCAGTTGATCTAATAAAACATATTCGCTTAAGGGTGGATGTCAAACGTTGTCATCAGCAATCAATAGTTCGTCATAATCATCATTGGAACTTCAAGGGAACCCATTGCACATATACTACTTCCCATGTCATAAAATACCCTATTTTTCTCCTCGCTGGCTCACAATAGTCAGAACGTACTAGAGCCAGTCGCAAACGGAAGCTTCTTTTGACCTGTCACAAATAAATCTCTTGATCCGGAGGTCGGCAGATGTAGATTCACTTTCGGACAAGAGCATTAACCCCGGTTTTTTATCTTGAGGTGGACATTTTAACTACCAGGCACACACTAGACCGAGCTACAAGACGACAACAAACGCTGTAATAGCAACAATTCAATTTTGATGCCGAGGTTGGTTAGATCATTAGGAATTTGTTTTGCGTGTTAAGATGTTGCTAGCCGCTAGAACCTTTGTTGAGTTGGAGAATACACTTTCAAATTGTCAGAAAATGGGTAGTCCACAGGCTGACATTACTTGTCAAACTATTCACTGATAATACACATTACGGGCGGATATGCAAAAATAATTACTCTGGTTTCTGTGTTACAGAAAGCTGTATAACAGAAACCCGCTCAGACAATTAACCAACATTCTATTGAAGAAATAATGCTTAATCACACTTAGCACTCAGCCGATGAACGCGAAATTTTAATTGACCTGTAAACAAGTTAGCATTGTATTATTGAAAACACCAGTTCCTGTAGAATGCATAACGTTTACGTTTATAATGCTGCATTGAACAATGTGCTGAAGATCGCGTTTTCTTTTCCAGTTATAAATATTCCAAAAACTTTGAAATCCACTGAGGAAAGTGGAAAACGGGACAATCCTTTCTGTTACTGGTACAAAACAAAACGGTAGTAATGGTGTTTTCCCATAACGATCAAGATTAGAAGAAATGAAACACGTAAATATTTCTGTGTATCAGCTGAACGAAGAGTTTCTTAACATAAAATTTCCTATAATAATAAGTGTTTAAAACGTTTTATTCCGGTAAAGCCTAAATGCGATAAACCAGTTTTACACGATAACATACAATGCGAGTAAATATCATTGACCACAGAAGAATTGTACTTTTGTACAAACCTCAGTTGTTATCACGCGATCGGTTTCCAGAGCTCTTAGAGAGAATAGTGAACAATTAAACACAACCAAGAACTTGCTGGTAAGTAACGGGTGGTTCTGGAAACCAAGTATGTTGATGTGGATGTGTGCATAATGAGTAGGAGAATTGACCGCGAGGTGATAGGCGAAGTTTTCAATGTATTTTCAAACTGGTCGCAATGAGTAATTCACCGGACGGCAAGTTCATTAACACTTTTTAAAGTCGACCCTTTTAGGTATACATTAAGAAACATCGATTTAACTTTGTTCATTTCGTTAACTCGACAAGAAGAGATATACAGCAAGGTTTAAGCATTCCGTTTATTTTGATTGGCAAATTACATGAAACCTTCAGTTATAAAAGTTCAACAAGCAGTGAAAAAACAATGAAGCGAACAAGATTCACATAGATGAGACCCACCAACGATCTACTGCTATGCCCACTAACCTTACTGCTTTGTACCGTATGAGGATCAAGAACTTCGTCAGGGTCACCGTTAAAAAGTGTAGCCAAAAAGCCTCGGTCTCGGATGTTCTTTGGATCGTGCCACAGATTAGCTCAGTTTTCCCGATAATGAAGTGCAGCACCTCCATAACATACCAAGTGAATAGCTTATACAGGCACAGCTAAAAGTACTTCTTTTATGATTACACCGTGTAAAAGTCAGGTTCAGGTTCGACCAGCAAAAGAAATTCACTCCAGCTTCTCCGGAAACTGCAAGTTATTTCCATATTAAAATTGTAGATTTTACACGTTAAGTTTCACCGTCACCCATTTGCCTGCTCTGTTTTCTACGCATTAAACTCTGTGACACCGTCAGACATTTGAGACAGATGCATAGCGTGCTTGCAATGAGAACAGATTAAGACCTCAGGAATTCAATTTCAATGAAGCTAATCATGTACTGAAAATTTACAGCGTCTTGGCTGATGAGCGGAAATTCATAGTCGGACGTAAAACAAATATTGACATTCTGGTGGAAAAACAGATACCGAGGAGGCTGTTGATATTTTACTGCAGTCTTCTTAAATGAGTGGAAATATGAACGGGTGAAATCCGCTGAAACTTGCATACCAAGACTGAGAGATTCACCCAAATAACACGAAACCCATGTTTCCTTGGGGCTCATCCTTGTCACAGATGATTCAACATATTACAACCTTCTTGGACGGTTAGTTCAGCTTCTCGATTCCATCGCTGAAACCCTCATATTCAGTTTTTGAAGGATACCCTTGAGTTATGTAGCACGTTGGAGAGTATTTCGATGAGTTCGTCAAAAAACTGTTCTTAATCGACATCCGCTCAATGTTCACAAACGTTCCACTACTTCAAAATGTTGATAAGTTCCTTGACGTGTTCCACATGACAACATTCTTCCTTTCATCCCCGTCGGTTCGACTATGATGGACGTAGTTGATGGTGGATCAGTTGACAGTGTGTTGAACTCAACAATGGCCGATGTTTTTCTCGGATTGGCCAAAGATGGACCACCTGATTGTAGTGGTCGTTCGTCCGTCTATAAATAACATGTCGATGACACTCTAACATTCAGCGACTTTGGCAATTCCATAATTCATTTACATCGGTTTAATTCAATTCACCGAACCCTCCCTGACACTGAGGAGGAGGAGGAGTTGGATAACTCAAAATCTTACCTGCGTCCCTCTTTTTATGATCGCTTGCAGGGTAAACTCAACCGGTCTGAGTATCTAAAAGCTACACAGAACAGACAGCACTTATAATTCTCTTCATTCGCACTCGTGGTTTTCTGCGAACACTTTTTCATCAAAGAAGTAGCACGTGTACCATCAAGTGGCTAAATTTTGAGAAGGAGCTCCTGAGAAATGTTCTGTTGGCGGATGAGTAATCGGAAAAATACGTTGAAATCCACTGCGCTGGTAGAATTACAATGAGGTTGTGTAGCTCTGGGAGGATGATGGAAACCAATGAGCTATTAGCCTCTGAGTCTAACAAAACTCTTGTGGAGGAGCAGCTGTGGTTTGCTGAAATTGCTTATTGATTCCGTTGTAACAAGGTAATCTTAGTTCCTTTCAGCCCCAGTAGATATATGTTCGTATGTGTCATACGTTAAGAAGGCCTGATCCGTGAAGAGGATACCTCAGGTCCCAGGAGCACTACCATTTTCAGACTAACTTGAGCGCTGGAATCAACCGTAGAGCGTCAGCACTCCTGGTTAACATTCGCAAAATCAAAGGACAGAGACTGCCGTGGAAGTCACCATTTCCCCAAAATATTGCGTAGCAAGAAGACCAGTGACCTTCACCTTTGCCATGGTCGTGTACTTCTGCGGTATTCATGGGCGGCCCCAGCTCTCGTGACAGCTGTGGTTGTCATCCGGACTAAACGCTTACTCTGCACCGTTTGGACTTTCGTCTGATCCACTCTTTTGACCTTGATTTGTTGCTAGCCCCACGTCCGAATACAAACGGGTTTGTCAGCACGTTGTCTTTGGGCTGAGCGACATAACGAAGCCCTGTTTGAAGTTCAGTCTCTTTCCTTTGTTCGTGCGGAAGTCTCGAGTGGATGGGTAAGCCAGTAGGAGACTAACTGATCGCTAATACTCCGCACTCCGTCGATCATTACCGCTAACTGCTGGTCCGCAAATCCATTTACAACAACGACTGTCTACGATTTTGTGATGGCCTAATGAAAAGTACTATCAAGACCCGACTGTATTTCTCATAACAATATGCAGTTGGGGCGACAAGTTTTCCTATTTATACTAATCCCCATTTAACTGGAAAAAATGGAAGACTATCGATGAATCTTCCCACTGGGCACTATCTGTTGTGAAACAGATTTTCCAAATTGACTGATCAACCTCAACTCTGTGGCTAAAGCACTAATTCTAGCCTAACAGCTTATGGTGCTTATGTCTAAAGACGGATTTAACTTGACTAAGTGGACGAACAACGATTCCTGAGAACTGCTCGTTCAACAGACCGGTCCAGTGTCTAGAGGGTCACTTCACCACAACATGCAATCCAGTTATGCGTACCTAACCTGTGGTGTATTGTGAAACGGCTACGGCGATCATATTACCATCCCCTTGACGGAGGCCAACAGTTAATACACTCGAAGTTTTTTGATACCCTTTGAAGCCTCCATTCTTGGTCATATAAGATTTGTTGCCTCATTACTGCTTCCAGCCAAACTATTGCTACATTCATTTGTCGAGATAAATGTAGACAGGGATATGACAGCAGGCTTCACAGAAACGAACGAACAGCTCCATTTAATCACTGATATCCCATCAACAGAACAAGTGAGAATTCCACGTCTCCTCGTATCAAAGGCATGGACATGGGATTGCAATGTTTCCCAGCTACATCAGAGCTCGGTTGCGGAGCAGGACTTTACGCCAGGGTTGAAAACCATGAGAAGCGTGTCTTGTGACGTTACCTGGGAGGAAATTCTCTTGTCCCGCTAATTAAATCAGTCAAGATTGCTGGTCTGAAACTAACAACTGCAGTCCTTGCGGCTTGTTCAGCTCCCCAGGGTATAAATGAACATAAGCTAAAATACAGTCCGATATTTCTGATGGATTTGATAGTGGCCTCTCACCTGATTTGTTCTACAACCAAACAGCCTACCATATTTTTAACAATTCGTCTGTTAGGAATAAGCTAGCGCTCATCCCCGGCTTGGTGATGGCCTATTTAGCCATCAGAAAATCTTGCCGATTTAGTATCGAGAGGAATACGCACATGTGGCGAAAACAATTTGATGGACGCCAGTTCCGTGGACGTGACAATTTCAACTTTACCAAAGCAATATGTGGGATTCCAAGAGTAGGGATGATGACGGATTCAATCTTGGCTCACCACTGCACAGCGGTGGGTTCATGGTTTGACATTTTTGCCATTCACGCTAGTTTAAAAATCATGTGGCAGTGTATTACAGTTTTACTACAAATTAAAAAATATCAGATGCCAGATTCCTATAGGATAAGAGCAGCCTTAGCATGGAGACCCTTGAAGCCTGATACTATTCAGTAGGCTGATTCGAAAGTGGTGTGATCGGTATAATACAGTCATCTCAGGAGCAAAAGTAAAACCACCAGAAACTGTACGTTAAAAAGTAGAATAAATGCTTTAAACGCCATGCAAACCTCTTAAAAAGTTGCGTCTCTTCTCTGGCGAGGCATCTCAGGAGCCAGAAAAGACGAAAACTGATCCTCACAACCGTATTTGCCCTTGACAGCTGCGCATTTTTCAATCTGCTTAGTTATTCCGAATCACCTTGAGACAGTTGCTTATATTGGAGCGTCTTTTGTGCTGTTAGAAATCATCAACGTTATGGGACATTATGATGAAGCTCAGTAGTCGGTAGTTTCTTGCAGCATTGTAAAAAGTGTAGAGTTTTGGACGTCCACCTCTACGGTCAGTAGTTAGCATTAATATTTGAGGATACTCTTCGGCTATCCAGCCGCCGTTCTGTAGCGGTAATACACATAGTAGTAACATAAACCATGGGCAGACTTCTTTTGTGTGCAGTCCACTGATTCGCCACCAGGCGAGCTGTGGTGTCAATTATCTACAACGACAAAGAATTTGACTTTCGTGGAGCCTAGACAGACATGCCAAACATCACTAAGTCGTGGCACCGTGAAAGGTTAGGCTGCTACCTTACGAGAAGTTTTGAATAGATATTCAACCCACCCTACGGTAGTCCACTTGTTGACACATAGGTGCGCATGATAAGTTGTATAATACATGTGTTCCGTTTGACTACAAGTGTTCGGATTGGAGATGATAAAGTTCTGCAAAACCACGATGATATGAGTAGAAAGAATAATTAAAAATCAACAATCAACTTTTCAATCCGTTCAACCGGATGCGTTCAGAAGCCTGCCCCAACAGTGGCCGAGAATTCTATGAAGCCGAAAGAAACAGCAATCCCGTATTGTTTGAATAAGCGCTGGCAACAAAATCAGCATTCGTCTAATGCCTTCTAGACATCAGTTGAGATGTTAGTTGCCAACATTTAAAACCGGAAAAAGTAGCTCGAAAAAATGAGACAGCAGTACAGGATGGTCATCGACGTTCGCATGTCGAAAGGACTGTGACCGAAAAGCATAACACGAGCGAGAAAATTGCGTGGCGAACTCGCGACAGAGTCTATTGCAGAAAGGAGTGAAAGAAAATCCAGACGCGATGTTCGACAAGTTCGTCTGCTAGAAGAAAGATTGAACGGAATGAATTCAACAAGGTGGACGGCGATATTAAGATTTTTGAGGTGAATTCCAGTTTCACTCTCAAATTTTAATCTACTTGAAGATTTACAGTAGTACGGTTATTTCTGAAGTTAGCATGACCCATCTTATTTCGAAATGTTGGGTTCGACCACATTTATTTGATTTTCAGACATACTGAATTTGCCGAAACAGTTAAAATCCTATCCTACTCTATCATCGGCATCTCCGTTTCTAGCACTGTGCATCGTAACTGATTTTAAAAATTGTAAAAACATATCACCAATGATACCGAATTAACCTGATGTGTCTAGAAAAATCGAAGAACGAAACACATTTGAGATTGCTCCGACAAGAAAACAATAGCAACTGTTACAAAGAACATGCCAAAGACACTTCGGATGTACTTGACGGAATTCATGTAAAATTTACACATGTAGAGCGTAATCGTAACGAGGAAGAGCGCGTGGATTGAGTTTGAATTATGTAACGGAGCTACCGTGTTATGTACGTCGGCTGTGTGGTTTATTAGGCCTCGGGTTCATTCTTGTTCCCCTCATCTTCAACTACAGAACTGTCATTGGAACCGCTAATTCGGTAAAACGTTGTTCCCTGCTGTTTTCACTAGTTTAACTGATAATTAAGTAAAAATGCTAGTCTGTTTGTTATACAGTATACCCCGGAAACCAACGTAACGTTTCCCATCTATCTGTGATTTTTCGAATAACTTGAAGGGTTCAGGGCTTATTGCAAAGTTCATTCAATCACAAGCCGACTGCGGGTGGCTAATATCTGCATCTCGTTGAAACCACACAAGGCCACAACTAAACAAACCTTATCCAAATGTTATTCAGTACAACCATGGAGATTCTTTCGTCACACACTATACGGAGTATTATGCAATTAATTAACCGGGTCTTCTTAGACAACAGGTACTTTCGAACAATGATCTCCATGTTTTCTAGAAAAATCTTTCCAAAAAACAGTGACTTTGGTGTCTGAAACGAGAATTATTTTAGCTGCGTTACAAAGAATATGCTGTCACTACCCATAGAAAAAAGAACACTACAAACCACTGCAAAAAAAGACGCGCAAAGCCGAAGATATGTTACTTTGTACTACAAATCGGATTTCAGCTCTGCTTAAAAACGTCAACATCCTTCGATCAAAATATCCCACAATGTGTAACGATATCGACGACACTAGCGCATAGCAGTCTGAACTGGAGTTTCGACATTGGGACTTGATACCATCACCAGTTCGGAAGCAGGTAATGTAACTACAAACTCACTCACCTAGGTGTCTAGAGCAACTGGTGAACAAACTGATAGCATTAAGCACTTGTCGTCAACGAAACTGCGATCACCAGATCAATCCCAAAAAGACACTATTAATTATTTGTGCAGATGATGAACACAGCGTTTTGTGATATTCTGATTTAGTTGTACTGAGACGCTATTATTCATTCCTATGTGTGGCCGATGACCAACGATAGTAAGAATTTTTGTATCCTTGGTTTCACGTGTGATCTGTTTTCCGCGCTTCACGATAGCGCTTAGCATCAGACATTCTACAGTACAAAGAACCATTGCCGACACAAGTTACTGGAGGGATTGATGTCACTAACGAGCACCATTGAGCTAGGACGGTCAGCAATGTCTGCTGCAGGTGTCATCTATAGCAGTGACGGAAGTTGGAGTAGGCTCACGAACAATGGTTAGCTCAAATGATTTGTGCTACACCACCTATGGTTCCCCTCACAAGTAGTATAAACGCGGAAGGCTATGACAAGGAAGCATGGAAACAAACCGGACAGTGAATGCTGAGTAACCAGACGGTAGGCCAGGAAGCAAAAGAAAAAAATGCCTCGAAAAACAAAATTAGAGAGATTTCAATGAAAAGATGTAAGCTGAGAAGAGAGATGTTGAAAATGTAAAGCAAGGAGCTGTATAGGATTATCCGTAAATGCACTCTGCAGGGGATAAGAAGGGAAAACGAACTACAAGTTTGGGCTGGAAAACAGACATTGTTCACCAAAAAAGGCCAGCAAAGCTGAACAAAAAGAAGGGAAGTAGACAACAGTGACTCAAGTTTCTGAAAGCGGGTCGGGTGGGTGTCAAAGCGAAGGTGGTCGTTGGTCAATGCGGGCAAAAATACAGGTGTAACCGACATAACCTAACTGAGCTGGACGAATTGGTTGTCTGTTCGCCGACGACATACTGTGAGTAGGTTGACGATCAAACAACCGAGGATGGCCAACACACTCGCAGCCGCGATTTCTCACAATGTCATACAGTCCTATGAACATGAACAGCGACGCCAATAGCACCACTGAAGGTGACGTGCTTCAGGTTACGGCCGCTGTTTGCAAATTGTGTGTTATTATCGACAAATACCAGAATCCGCCAGGGAGAATTTGAAAGAACTATCGCTTTGAAACGTAGAATAGTCAGCAGTGGAGTATCAGAAGATGTGTCGAGTGTCTACCGTGAAAGATTGTTTGGAATATATAATGTCCAAAACCAATTATTTTCAAAGTGACAATAAACTGGTTACTGTGAGGAAAGCATTACCAAGGATATTATTTCCGGTTTACCTGTTTGCCAATCAAAATTTCCGAAGCGCCCCAGCAAAAGGAATGGCAACGTAAGGAAGCGCAAGACAAATGTATCGAAAAGCACCGCAAAACAGAGAAACCAAAAAGAGGTTATATAAACATCAAAATATAGTCAAATATTAATATTTCTGGGACAGGGAGCAAACGGAGAAGGAAATGAGATGCATGGAATTACAAATATTCACATATATGGCTTCCATATTAACGTGAAAATATACTGAGAAACGACAAATGGTCAAACTGCGTGGAATGATCCGATCATCTGAAGTGATAGTGTTCAAACAATACATGAGACTTTTCTTCAAAAAATGTTTGTAACGCTTCTAACGACTGCAAATGCAGGTCATAAATGCCTAAGTATGTTGTACAGCAGCAGCAGCACTCAATTCTAACCACATGGACATTCGTGCTTGTGTCATATATGGATGGGATCAAAAAATCACTGCATTTTATTCACACTCCCCAACGCGTGAGTAGAAACCACGAATCCACACAGGTTCGACAGCCAGTAGACTTGGTCACAGACGCTCGACTAAGCGGGAACAGTGCTGTCCCATGTGAGTACGTGTGTAGCAGGCAGAATTGGAGCCCGGTGGATGTCCGGCAGAGTGCAGTTATCATGAGACAATCACGTGAGTCAGTTGTGTGAGCCGGTTACAGTGCAAGTAGAAAAGCATGACTACAAACTGGCATTGGTGGTACTTTGAGCTATCGGTATGACGAGTGCGTGTGAACTTGGACTTCACTACCACTCAATCATCATAAGGATATTTTGAAATTGACTTCCATTTCGGAAAGATCAACAACAATCATCAGCAAAATTATGCAATACGCAGATAAGGACTCCTAAAGATCTGCCAACATGAAGGCGGATCAGCAATTCACCACATTGCTTTCGAAGTGATGCTCAACCCAGCGTCAAGTAACACGTGATACCTAGTAGAGAGACGAGTGAAATTACGAAACAATTACCACACTGTCGACTCACTTGTGCATGTGTGATATCGACCCCTTACAGAGTCACGTGACACGCGTCCGCCGGCAATTTCACATGCGGCATCTCTTGATCTCCAAACCACAGCTAACCAAACAAGCTCGTTGTCGGTGAATTACCACCATGCTAATTACTCACTTCACTGAGTCTGAACTACACACCATAAGTACACAACTGTAAATATCGATTTGTTCGTGAGATTGATGCTGGTGCCGACTTAGCCTTATTCGATTAACAGATACGGTCTCTTCCCCACTCGCACCAGGTGCAGACAAATTACCTACGGACAGGCACCGTTCTCGTTCAGCGTGCTTGTTGATATCACGTTTGTTGTCTCTCTCACATTTACTAACGATGAGCTGAAACCCTATTTTCACTATTCTTCTCGATTTTCTAAAGCCTCACTCTTATGAATTGTGCGAGTATTCGGAATAATACTTTACTGCCTACCGCCGAATGAGTACCGATCATGTCTGGACGTGAATAGGAGTCATTCCGATCAAAAAACATGGTAGCTTGTTAATTGGCAGTTTTACTACCAGGTCATTTGCTACAATTTTGTCATCATCCTGAACACGTCTATCACCACGCCAATTATGGGGCTATCAGATTGACACTAACACATTCGATCCAAATGTCATTGAGTAGTGTGACTGCATGCTGCATTCATCTTCCATCTGCTGCTCAATTGTACAATGTCATCTTCCACTGTCACACTCAACCGAATAACTGTCTAACCTGTGATGCAGTGCCCGTAGCTTGTGTGATCTATGTTGTGCTGGGAAGTCGTCTTCCCTTTGACACGCGATTCGTGTTTCCTTGCCTGTTCGTAGAACATTCAATAGATGGATTTTAAAAGCAACTGTATACTTTCTCCATAGGTTTGTTACTAGAAGGTTGATTGTGAGTTTGGAGTTCGGGACAGCAGTGAAATAAGCCAAACTACTGATTCGGATAAGCGTACACTGGTTATCGTGTTGAAAAATAAGCATGGAGTAGTGTATCAGATTTGTTGTTCATTGCGTTTTATCGCTGTTCACGTAAACCTTCATATAAATGGTTCGGGAGTCACGTGAAAAGTGTGATCTTATGAGTTGTGCTAACACTGACAAAAGCGCTTTGTTCAGGCGTTGAAGTTGCCATGGCCAAACATCCACACCACGACTGATCAAAACACCATGGTTCCAGTTACGTCATAATGGTGAGATAACTGTCACAACGTCGTCTCCGTGTGTGCTTATGACGTGTCTGACCTCACTTGAACTTGTCATTTGTTTTTGTTCGCTTTGACATGAAAACTCTGTTTTATATAAATGTTATGTATTTGGCCTGATGATGAATAACCGAAAACGAGCTTGTTTGCTACACCATTCTTACTGACAAATCTATTAGGCATTTTGGTAGCATGTAAATGTTTTGCAATTTTTCTGACGGCTGTGATCACCTCCTACTCGTTGATGTAGTGCTAGTGGAGAAACACGTTAAGTATTTAAAACTTTGTCAGAAATCACGCCGAAATCATAATTCAGCTGCAAAATTTGCGTGCATCGACCAAATCTATGCTATATTAACCATTACAACTTATCAACTCATATTTCCTCATCTGTTCACTTAGTCAGTGTTCATGTTCACAGAGTGTACCGTTGATGAGTTACGTGAAATTATTTCATAAACTTCAAGCGACGTATATATTGCATTTTTGAAAAGTGAGAGTGTGCTTTAGACCAACAAAGAATTTATAGCTTTGCATAACTTGAGTGCAGACGGTAATCACGCTTACCGGCAACGTTTTATTTCTGACTATGGACACTTTTAAGGCTAGGTGAGTCAAACCTCAGGTTAATATTGCATGCGAACTGCAAAACGGGATATATTAGGAGCAAGAGATGGGGAACATTGCTAAGATTAGTGAGCTCGCCTCGTCGGCTGTCGTTTAAAAGAGTGAGCTGTCGTTTCGCTCCATATGAGGGGTAATCTCTCTATTCATTGATAGAAATCGGCGTGAAAGATCAAAAGCGAGTTGCTGTGTGTGAGGTCGGTCGCAGCTATTGATTTCATATATGGAGCACTTGACGTCTGTAACTTCAATGGTCGCCTAGAAGAAAACATTCCGGGTGCATTTGATGCACACAAAGTATCGTCGAAATTATTCAGTACTTTAAACCTGAAAAAGAATTTTTTCGGTTGAGGACTTTACAGTATTATGTCTGGCACCTTCTCTTCTGATATGTTTCGCCATATTCAGACACAGTACAAGGTGGTCTTATTTAATTTAGCAGTTTATATCGAAATAAATTCCCAGCCTCATGTATGACATTGTTTGCGAAAGAACAGTGTTTTGGGTTAGGCGTTGAGTGCACGCATTTACGCAGTGTTTAGCCTCGAAATAAGTCAGTAAATAGGTGGGCGAATTAGAAGGACTGTCTAATATAAGAAAAGTTTAATTGTCTTTATGTTCACAAATTTCCCATAAATGTGTATCAGCGTTCTCCATCTGTGACAAGCATATAAACATACACCAACAAAGTGGATTTTGAAGCCGGAGCTTGATTGAAATATAGCTTAATTTTGCAAACTACCTCAACATATTGCGGATGTCGTCTTCGGTGCACCAATCATTCATAAACTCCCTGTGGTAGACAATAACCAGGTCAGTGGAGATTATATCACATGTATTTGTGTACCTGTTGAATATTTGAAGCAAATAGTCTTTCAGCTCATTAGAGCCAATTGGCAAACTCGGAAACTGGATGGGAGTAGAATTACAAAGTTTTGGCGGGAGGCAATGTATCGAATGAACCGTTAAACAGAGGCCAAACAACTGTCTACCAGGTGTTATACAAGCATTCGTCGACATCAACAACAACAACCCACAGTGACAATGGTAGATGGCTGAGGGTATAATCATATTTTTATACTACTGTGGTCAGATGTCTGGAACATTTCGCATTGTGTACCTGCTATGTAAACCTGTCTGGGACATCAATTACTGTACTTAGGATTACGATATGTGTGGGTAGCATGAAATTTCCTCCATCAGAATATAATCTTGTGCTCAATACGTGTTGTTCATAGTCAGTCGATACAGCAATCTAATCCCGACTTTTCAATTCGTTCGAAAATACCCAATAAAGTCATGATTAGGACAGAGTAGCGAACAAGACTTGTTTTCTGTGTTTTATCATCAGGCTAAGTACAACACAATAAATATGAAAACAGTGACAAGGGTGAATCAGGAAAACGGTCAATATATGGTAAGGAAGACATGTTTGGTATCAGTTACGCAATCACTGTTCCAAATCATGGGCTTGATCGATTGTGAGCCAGGGGAGGTTAAGTGTCTGCACGAACTTCTTCTGAGCATAGAAGTAAGATTTGCGCAGTCGGATGTTAATGGCTTCGGCAACGGTCAACATTCGGAATCCCACCACTTTTGATTGATTCCTTGGCACTCGGCAGACAATTCGAAAAGAACCTTTCTTACTGACAGAATGACTGGAGTCGGTCAAGTGAGCAACAATCGCGCCAGCTTGATTCAGACATTCATTTCGAAAGTTTGTATAGTCACTTGGACGCCCTAACTCCACCGTCATCTTTAAACGAAAAAAGACTGAAATCCACATTGGTGAACTGGTGCCATCAGTATTTTAACTACACGCCGCAAGGAGAACAGCTCTTGACGAAGCAGCATTTAGATGCATTGAAGTGTTTACAGAAGAACGAGCGTATAATGCTGTCCAGACAGGATAAAGGAACAGGAGTTGTCTCAATGAATAGGATTGATTACCTTACCAAAATGAACGATACACTGGCAGACAGACCAAAATTCATGAAGATGAGTATGAAGGAAGTCAAAACACCAGTTATAGAAAAGGCGATATCTAAAACGTTGTGTGTAATGATAAAGAAGGGGATAATTGACCCAGCCACTTTCGAGCGCACCCGTCCCACTGAAACAATAATCCCTAGATTATACGGTCTGTCCAAGGTGCACAAAGTAGGTTTACCTTTGAGACCCATTTTAGTTATGTGCGAATCGCCTTATCATGCTCCGGCCAAACGACTTGCCTGTCTGTTCGAACTCATCAGTTTGGAGCTAGCAAAACATTCTCCGGAACACGTCTAACTTCATTGACGTAATCCAAGTCCTGAACCTAAACGACCAAAGAATGTTCTCATTCGATGTTGTCTCGCTATTTACGAACGTGCATCTACAAGAGAGAATCGACTACTTATGCGATCAAATCGAGCGTAACAACAAACATGTGGGTATGTTAAAAGGTGAACTAAAAGTACTGCTGGTGCTTTGTACAAGTAACGTTCAGTTTTTGTTTAACAATGCGATCTACCGACAGGGAGATGGAGTGGCAATGGTTTCACCTCTAAGTCCCCTGTTAGCTGACGTTTTCATGGGTGAACTGGAGACTAACCATTTGAATGCGGTCATCGAGCAATTTACGTTTTACAAACGCTATGTTGATGATATTTTTTGTGTCATCAACGAGAATGCTAACAAAAACAGAGTCATGGCAGCTTTTAACTCCGCCCATAGCAGTATCATATTCGCCAAGGAGTCAGACAACAATGGTCGAGTAGATTTTTTGGACGTTGGTATGGTAAGAAGAGAAGATGGTTGAATCCGACGAAACGTGTACAGAAAGCAGACGTGGAGTGGCCAGTACATTTACTTCGACAGCATAGTTCCGCTAAACCAAAAGTGAAACCTCATAAGGTGCCTGACAGGTAGAGCGTTAAAGATCTGGACCTCTGACACTTTACAAACTGAGCTAGACTTTCTACAAGAAGTGTTCGTGCAGAATGGCAACCCATGCGTTTCATTCAGAAGGAGACGCAGGCAGTAGAGTTGAAACTTAAGCCACCCTCTGTGAATGAGGAATTTGCGTTTATTAGTCTCTCTTTCAAGGGAGATCCAATGGCTGAAATTATTTCCAGAAAGCTAAGAAAATCAGTCGAAACAACCTACCTTGCCGCTCATTTGTGCGTCAGTTTCCGTTCAACACCTGTTATCATGTCACAACTCAAAGACAAACTTCCATGTTCTACAACCAGTTATTCTGTGTACTCATTTGTTTGCTCGTATCGAGCATCATATATTGGTCGTGCTATGAGGCGATTGTCGGACAGAGTGCGTGAGCACCATCTTGGGTGGTGGAACGGTGGTGTGATTAAAACGGTTTCAAGCGCGATTGCTGCTTACTTGATCGACTCCAGTCATTCTGTCAGTAAGAAAGGTTCTTTTCGAATTGTCTGCCGAGTGCCAAGGAATCAATCAAAAGTGGTGGGATTCCGAATGTTGACCGTTGCCGAAGCCATTAACATCCGACTGCGCAAATCTTACTTCTATGCTCAGAAGAAGTTCGTGCAGACACTTAACCTCCCCTGGCTCACAATCGATCAAGCCCATGATTTGGAACAGTGATTGCGTAACTGATACCAAACATGTCTTCCTTACCATATATTGACCGTTTTCCTGATTCACCCTTGTCACTGTTTTCATATTTATTGTGTTGTACTTAGCCTGATGATAAAACACAGAAAACAAGTCTTGTTCGCTACTCTGTCCCAATCATGATTTGTTGACGTGGATTTACTTGGCGTGAATTTCATAACAGTCTGCGAGTTCAATGACAGTTTTTGTGGTTCGGCAATAGACCAGCACATATGTCGATAATACAGAGCTGAGTAAAACGCGTATAATATGCATTCTGCAATTCATGCGGATATCGTTCTCGTCGATTCCGAAAGATAATTATCGGTTTACTTATGGTTCACAAGGCGTTTGGATCCTTGTAGTGATTAGTCAGACGATTACTGAATAGCGCAGCAAGAAACGTTTCAGCAGCTAGAAGCAAGAGGTCTGTTTTATGTGAGACACCTGGGAGGAACTGTGATAGATCAAAATTAGAAGAAGCTGACATTAGATGAGACGTTCCGCAACAATTCAACAGAGCTACTGTAAAGGTAATCTTCCAGAGGGTAACCACGTTAACATGACTAAAGAACCGGCAAAATGGAAATTGATTACATTTGTCGAGTGCAACTACAAAAGTTTCCAAAACGTTATGACGGGAATGGCGGTTCTTCACACGCAATAAACAGAGATGTACATTTGATAACACGCAGACTATTTGAAAGAAACGAAAGTAACCAAAAAATGTTGTTCAAGAAACGAAAAATATTTGACAAAGTATCACTTCATCCTACGGTAAAGCACGAAAAAGTAACGTAAAAATTGTTTCCCACTAGCAGAAACATCAACACACTGAACCAGAAAAGGTTCACAAGACCACAGTTAACAAATCGCACACAAATTCGAATAAATGAATTTTTTGCAATTAATAAAATGAACATTCAAACATCAAGGTACAAATCAACAAATGATCGGACATCGCTGCACATGCATGCATGAAGTAAGTCGCCAGTATGACGTTTCAATTGCCGAAACATTCAGACAAGTTTCCAGCTCTACACAAAAACGTTTGTTCTAGGCGACCATTGAAGTTACAGACGTCAAGTGCTCCATATATGAAATCAATAGCTGCGACCGACCTCACACACAGCAACTCGCTTTTGATCTTTCACGCCGATTTCTATCAATGAATAGAGAGATTACCCCTCATATGGAGCGAAACGACAGCTCACTCTTTTAAACGACAGCCGACGAGGCGAGCTCACTAATCTTAGCAATGTTCCCCATCTCTTGCTCCTAATATATCCCGTTTTGCAGTTCGCATGCAATATTAACCTGAGGTTTGACTCACCTAGCCTTAAAAGTGTCCATAGTCAGAAATAAAACGTTGCCGGTAAGCGTGATTACCGTCTGCACTCAAGTTATGCAAAGCTATAAATTCTTTGTTGGTCTAAAGCACACTCTCACTTTTCAAAAATGCAATATATACGTCGCTTGAAGTTTATGAAATAATTTCACGTAACTCATCAACGGTACACTCTGTGAACATGAACACTGACTAAGTGAACAGATGAGGAAATATGAGTTGATAAGTTGTAATGGTTAATATAGCATAGATTTGGTCGATGCACGCAAATTTTGCAGCTGAATTATGATTTCGGCGTGATTTCTGACAAAGTTTTAAATACTTAACGTGTTTCTCCACTAGCACTACATCAACGAGTAGGAGGTGATCACAGCCGTCAGAAAAATTGCAAAACATTTACATGCTACCAAAATGCCTAATAGATTTGTCAGTAAGAATGGTGTAGCAAACAAGCTCGTTTTCGGTTATTCATCATCAGGCCAAATACATAACATTTATATAAAACAGAGTTTTCATGTCAAAGCGAACAAAAACAAATGACAAGTTCAAGTGAGGTCAGACACGTCATAAGCACACACGGAGACGACGTTGTGACAGTTATCTCACCATTATGACGTAACTGGAACCATGGTGTTTTGATCAGTCGTGGTGTGGATGTTTGGCCATGGCAACTTCAACGCCTGAACAAAGCGCTTTTGTCAGTGTTAGCACAACTCATAAGATCACACTTTTCACGTGACTCCCGAACCATTTATATGAAGGTTTACGTGAACAGCGATAAAACGCAATGAACAACAAATCTGATACACTACTCCATGCTTATTTTTCAACACGATAACCAGTGTACGCTTATCCGAATCAGTAGTTTGGCTTATTTCACTGCTGTCCCGAACTCCAAACTCACAATCAACCTTCTAGTAACAAACCTATGGAGAAAGTATACAGTTGCTTTTAAAATCCATCTATTGAATGTTCTACGAACAGGCAAGGAAACACGAATCGCGTGTCAAAGGGAAGACGACTTCCCAGCACAACATAGATCACACAAGCTACGGGCACTGCATCACAGGTTAGACAGTTATTCGGTTGAGTGTGACAGTGGAAGATGACATTGTACAATTGAGCAGCAGATGGAAGATGAATGCAGCATGCAGTCACACTACTCAATGACATTTGGATCGAATGTGTTAGTGTCAATCTGATAGCCCCATAATTGGCGTGGTGATAGACGTGTTCAGGATGATGACAAAATTGTAGCAAATGACCTGGTAGTAAAACTGCCAATTAACAAGCTACCATGTTTTTTGATCGGAATGACTCCTATTCACGTCCAGACATGATCGGTACTCATTCGGCGGTAGGCAGTAAAGTATTATTCCGAATACTCGCACAATTCATAAGAGTGAGGCTTTAGAAAATCGAGAAGAATAGTGAAAATAGGGTTTCAGCTCATCGTTAGTAAATGTGAGAGAGACAACAAACGTGATATCAACAAGCACGCTGAACGAGAACGGTGCCTGTCCGTAGGTAATTTGTCTGCACCTGGTGCGAGTGGGGAAGAGACCGTATCTGTTAATCGAATAAGGCTAAGTCGGCACCAGCATCAATCTCACGAACAAATCGATATTTACAGTTGTGTACTTATGGTGTGTAGTTCAGACTCAGTGAAGTGAGTAATTAGCATGGTGGTAATTCACCGACAACGAGCTTGTTTGGTTAGCTGTGGTTTGGAGATCAAGAGATGCCGCATGTGAAATTGCCGGCGGACGCGTGTCACGTGACTCTGTAAGGGGTCGATATCACACATGCACAAGTGAGTCGACAGTGTGGTAATTGTTTCGTAATTTCACTCGTCTCTCTACTAGGTATCACGTGTTACTTGACGC
Source organism: Paragonimus westermani (assembly GCA_008508345.1). NCBI lineage: Eukaryota > Metazoa > Platyhelminthes > Trematoda > Plagiorchiida > Troglotrematidae > Paragonimus > Paragonimus westermani. The sequence continues at coordinate 68,734 of QNGE01001145.1, read as the reverse complement.
TGGGTTGAGCATCACTTCGAAAGCAATGTGGTGAATTGCTGATCCGCCTTCATGTTGGCAGATCTTTAGGAGTCCTTATCTGCGTATTGCATAATTTTGCTGATGATTGTTGTTGATCTTTCCGAAATGGAAGTCAATTTCAAAATATCCTTATGATGATTGAGTGGTAGTGAAGTCCAAGTTCACACGCACTCGTCATACCGATAGCTCAAAGTACCACCAATGCCAGTTTGTAGTCATGCTTTTCTACTTGCACTGTAACCGGCTCACACAACTGACTCACGTGATTGTCTCATGATAACTGCACTCTGCCGGACATCCACCGGGCTCCAATTCTGCCTGCTACACACGTACTCACATGGGACAGCACTGTTCCCGCTTAGTCGAGCGTCTGTGACCAAGTCTACTGGCTGTCGAACCTGTGTGGATTCGTGGTTTCTACTCACGCGTTGGGGAGTGTGAATAAAATGCAGTGATTTTTTGATCCCATCCATATATGACACAAGCACGAATGTCCATGTGGTTAGAATTGAGTGCTGCTGCTGCTGTACAACATACTTAGGCATTTATGACCTGCATTTGCAGTCGTTAGAAGCGTTACAAACATTTTTTGAAGAAAAGTCTCATGTATTGTTTGAACACTATCACTTCAGATGATCGGATCATTCCACGCAGTTTGACCATTTGTCGTTTCTCAGTATATTTTCATGTTAATATGGAAGCCATATATGTGAACTTTTGTAATTCAGTGCACTTCGATTCGACTTTTTTAAGTGGAAGCAACCAGTCTCCAATCTTCGCTCTCATCAGGCGGTCTAATATGCTTCTTCTCTGGGACGTATTTTCTTATTTAACTTTGCGAAGCTTTTTCAGCACGACCTAGCATCTTTTTCCCAAATTTTGTCGCATCCTCAAACGCGTTTTCTGATGCATATTTTTTGGTGTCCTATTCGAACACCCGTAGTGCCTGACCTGGAATTTTATAATCCTCAGGACACGAAATTAAACGTGCTAATCAATTTTGACCTGAATTTAAGTGCACAATCAGCAACTGTCTTGCGAATAACGAATTTTTCTGTTGGTGTCTGAATAATTTTATTTTGACTCCGGCTGGCTCTGGACTTCGCAACACTATTTTGATATTACGATGCTCAATATGGTTTTGTCATTTTGGGTGCATCTTTCCGTCCAACCACACTGTTTATATGTATTTATTGTCACTGAGTTCTTGCTCTACGTCGGTAGTAATCAACTAAACCAGACAGTGGGAAGTTGAGGGCGACGACTGTATCACATTGAATCTCTTAAACCGATTATAATAACGTATAATAAAACAAACGATTATCAATCTGTTTGGTAAACTACTTACCTGCCATCTGCGTGCTATGTACTCAGTGAGACCGACTGCTTCCTAAATCAGCCAAGTTCTGCAAGATTTCCCAGACTTGGGCGCCTATTGCTGAAAATGCTTAAACAGAGATTTATTTCGCACGGATTTCATTAATTTCTTTCATTTGCTTTAATTCGATTTGAACTCTACAATGCAGATTAAATCAGACTATTTTTTGAAACAACTCTTTTCTGTCCAGGTAACACCAGATATAATCCTATTTTCTGTACCATCACAAAACACGTGCCTACTGCACGGTTTGCTGTAAATTCTCTCTCGGACGGAGCACTGTTTACCTCGGTCAGGTTCTTCTGTAACAAAAGAAGACAGCAAAAGGGCTCTAAATCCATTCATGCAGATGCCTCCGATACCCTTTCCAAGTGATTAGCCGTATGTCTGTCCGAATTATCTTGTCACGAAACGTGAAGTCAAAAGACATTCGAGCACATGATTCAACACCTATAGCAAGTACCATAGCATAAGTGCCTCAACTTAAACACTCTGTAACCACTGCAAATCCGAGGAAGCATAACCGGAAGGCATAGAAGGAAGCTTTTCGGTCAAATGCTGCTAGTAGGACTGCATAATTATGTAGAAACGATTCATGCGTCTGCAGAAAATAAATAAGCTGGGATACTGCCAAGTGACGAAATGTCAGTCAGGGGCAAACTTTATCGACAGTGTAAAGGATAATCAATCAAAAGGTTAGTTGTGACTCAGAAAGATTTCAAGTATGAGGTTTCCGCCCGAATGCATTTCATACATGTTGAGAACAAATAAAGGCTTGAGGTTTTTACTTGGGAAACATCGATCAACCTAAAGAAGAAAAGAACTGCAAGAATTTATAGAATGAATTCCCGAAATAAGAGCATGTGTCTTGTCGGACTGCAAGGTAGTTTGTTTATGCGAATGCGGAACAAGGGATCGAGTCAGTTCATCGGAGCCCAATTTGCCTGGTCCCAATTCGATGCCTATCGGCTGCGAGTGCGACGAGAAATTACCGACTTCAAAAGGAACCGAATCGTTTGCCACCTCAGGGCCACGTAACCCGTGAAGTATGGCAGAGATATTCAACTGATGTTTCACAACTTAAAGTTTGGGTCCGTAATCCGGCTTCCCTGTGAACTTTTGGCAGCCTCTTTGAAGCGTACACGACCAGGAACTTCGGCTGAAGTCCACTTATAATCACGATTTGACCGATATGTTTCTAGCACCCACATTTCTCAGCATCCATTACCTTTTTTGGTAACGTGCGGAATGCTTCGCTGAATTACTGTAGCTTTGACTCACTTCATGCTGCAAATGACCCGATTGTCATTTAGTATCAATAGGTGACCAGTGTCAGAGTCTAATGCGCAGTATTCCCGGTTGTCTCAACAAAAATCTGGGTAACTGTATCGTCCGTCTTTTTAGTCAATACTGCCACAACTTTCTAGCCCAGTTGAAGTCACTGAGTTTAGTAAACTCACAAAGTAATTTTTTATAGACAACGATGTGGTTAGTTGTTAGCAGCATTAACTAGACAATTAGTGCAGCTTCAGCTATTCATCTGGAAGTTACAACCAAATACTTTCAGAAGCAACTGTCGTCTGTAATTCTTTAACAATGTATTTGGGCACAGATCATGTTCCTCGGGTTTTCCGCAATACACATGTGGGAACTGTTGGGACATGATCGTCGATGAATGAGCTAACTTAGAGCCAAAGCTGGATCATGTGACCTATATCAACTGGGTATTAACTGTCAGTTATTCTCACGGCAAAAACCACACTTAATTATTCATGAATGCTTGTCTATTGTTGTACATACAGATAGTAAACCTACACTGAGTCATGCAGTACCCATCAACCGCACTCTTTTGTCTGTCAACACACGTGGATGGATACCCAGTAATCAACACTGTCTAGACACTGAGTAACAGTAAATGAAGAACAGGCTGACAACTAACCAAAATTGAGTGTCACGCCAACATTTTTGAGTGTATAGTTTGCCGATCGAAAATTACTTTCCAGCACTTTGTTACAATTAAGGTCTCTATCACGTACTTATCACGGCTGCCTAATGAAGTTTTCTACGATAAGTTATCTTCAAATTATAAGGCGACATAAAGTTTGTAGTTGACAAATTTCTGAGCTGGTTACTTAATTGTGATTTAGATTCTCTCCTCATCTACCTACACTACAAAACGACCATTCATCTTCGTAATAGACTTCGAAAGTAATTCCCATACTATTAGCCGCATCGATAACTTGTAGCCTCCGGCCATTATGTTGTGCAGCACATTCTCTGACACGTCACATCTACTCATAGTTGAATACTATCTATTTACTCTGAAGATCCAGTTAAATTTATAAAACTGTTTATCAAGCCATATTTTAGTACCGTTTGTTCTGAACAGTCAAACTTCCACTCTATATAGTGTACCCTCGCCCACGTGACCAGCTACTTGTAGTATACGAAACAAACCAATCCTGGTTTGGCGTGTGTCATTGGCATATTTTTGACAGCCCCTGAATATTAAGCCAGCGGAAATAGGACGAACAAAACCAAAATAAAACATCGTCTCAACACCACAAAGCGGTTGAAATAAACGCGCACCAAGCGTATGATTTCGATATCCTTTGTAATTGTGGTAACTGAAAGTTTTGCAGGAGAAACCGATTTCAGTTATGTGGATTTAATCCGGATTTACCTCTAAGTTTCAAGCAGTGTATGATATCTTTTTATCTAAGTAATCAAAATGACATCAGACCCCAGGCGGATGGAAAAACTCAAGGATTTATTCTGACATCCAAAATGATTAAAAATGTAGAGTAAATGGAGTCGAACACTCAAGTGCATTTAGAAGACGAAACACCTGTGAGACAAACTGAAGACTTGGAAACAGACTGTGAACAAAATCATATAAATGACCCATTCTTTACGGAGTTGATCGAAGAGCAAAAAAGGCTCGAATCAGCGGGTTCCTGCGGGTTGCCGTGCTTGTTCCTACCTCAAAGCAAACGTCTTCTTTTATGGTTAACTGTTTTGTCTGGGAGCGTTCTATACAACGTGTGGCTTCCGATCGCAAGACAAGCCTTTTACGACATACAAGAACAAAATTTCTTGTTATGGATCACACTGGACATTATTGCTGACCTCACATACTTGATAGATTTTGCAGTCCAGTTCGGAACTGCTTATTTGGAATATGGACTCGTTGTGATCAATAGACGTAAGCTAGCTCAACGCTACGTGCATTCGGTGTCATTCCGACTGGATATCATTTCGGTTTTGCCCTTGGACTTGATCCAGCTCAAGGTCGGGATACAGCCAATGCTTCGATTCCCTCGATTCGTAAAACTATATCGTGTCCAAACCTGGATCAACCGCGTGGAGAATCGGGCCACCAGAGCAGCCTTTTGGCGGGTACTCATTCTGCTACACGTCCTACTATTAGGCTACCATTGGGCTGGTTGCATATTTTTTATCATTTCAAAACAACAAAGGTTTTCCACTGATTGGGGCTACAAACCAACATCAAATCAGAGTGAACCCACGCGGCACGCTTATCTGCAATCCTTCTATTGGGGAACTTTGGCACTGGCCAATATTGGGTTCACAAGAGACCCATCAACAGATGTGGAGTAAGTCCGGATTTCAGGTACCCGTTACCCGATGATAAGCATCGACACCTTAACTGTTCGGGTTAGCAAATTGTCATTACCGAGTAACAGTTGAGTCTTTGGTTCACTTAAAATTGAGATGAACTTGCAGCAGGTCCCAAATTTCGCACTCACGTAAATTTCAGGCCAGCACGTCTTCAAATGAAACACTGGAGTTGTGTACTTGAAATAATTGTTTATATCGTCCATTTAGAACTGAACAGCAAGTCTTGTTTGGTCACAGATATGTCAGAGTACAATGCCAACTATGTGCCGTACCGTGTATTGCTGTCATACCCCGATCAAAGCGAGAACATTTCCTGTTTTTAAAGGATATTTGTCTAGGTAAGACAAAATGACTAGACAATTCAGATGATCATTAGTTTGCGGCCCACTCGGCTAAATGCAGTGGAATTCCATTCTACGATATTGCTCGGAGACATACAGTAAATGTCTGTCAGAGCTAAAACCCGATCAAATATTGTAGTATTACATCAAAGCCTAGCTCAACACCAAAGACACAATACCCTCTTCAGAAACACGGTAGCTATTTGTTAAGAGGAAACTAGACTACGTTGCACTGCGGCGGCCTGCAAATCTCAATGGCTTGCTGGGCTGAACTAAGGAGTCTTGTGATCGCACCGGAGGAGAATGATATCGATCAGGTCAACAAGCAAAGGTTTCACGAACCGCGGTCGCCTGATCCTCCAGGTTTGAGTGTAGGTGGTGAATAGAATCTTTTCCCAATAATAATGTCTTGTCAGTATTTAGGCTTAAATACAGCCATCTATATATACAACATCATTGCTTCCACGCTGCACCGGCCGTTCTGTCGTATAAACCGCTAAATCCGCTGTACACAACAGGGTGTATAGGTAGCAACTTGTTATTGCTGATCTTTCCCCGAATGTTTTATTCAATTTAGCTCTGAGACCACTCACATCCTAAATTTCTAGCATTGATCTCTCTTGAGCAAAACAAATAGGACAAAAAATCTGGTAGATACAAGCATTTGGTATTAACTCATCAACAGCAAATTAACAGACACATGGATCACTTTTTTATAATCAGTCGCCTAGTTAAGGGAAGGGTCAAGTTCATGGGAAGTTGCTTCTGAACTCGAAGAGTTGGTCTGAGTAGATCGATTGCGACCGCCTCAAGCCAGCTTTCTGTGCTTAGAATAAAACGTTCATTAGCCCGACTCTCCCCTGGACCTAGTGATCTGTCTAGACCCACCGACTGATTATTCACCCTGTTAAGTGTTTTTACTGTTAATTTGGTACTGATGACTCAACACGAAATGCTCGCATCTAATAGTTTTCGTGTTTTAACTGTTTCGTTCAAACTTCTGAAGAGAGTTAACTGTTCCAAATCATTTTGCTTGTCCTGTGACAAATCTGATTATTCATAATAACAGAGTTCGGTAACTCCCATCTCTTGCCAATCAGCCCCGTTCTCATCTTTCAACCACTTAGGCCTAGACTGCGAATTATCGTGTGTTTTCAACGTTCACACTCTGAGACAGACAGGTGAACAAACATCTATCTACTGGACATCACATTAGCTGAATGTCGACGCGTGTTGCATCTGAAACTGGATTAAAGGATACTAGTCAACGTAATGAACTTACAGCACCCGCATTGTTTGCTCGATCCTGTTAGTGCAACTCAGATGATTCGGCAGCCCTTGCAACCAGTCGGATTGGAGTAGGTACAGTCCCCAGCAAGTCGGTAGTTAGTAGACTGGGATTCCATTGGCAGTGGACGCTGCTGGACTCCCTACAGTGAAGTTGACACCACGATCGTCTTTTCTTCGGATCTTAGTTCCTTAAGTAGACACACCGCTCTGATTCAGTTATCATGGCAGAATGTATGAAAGTGCAAATTAGCCGTCTTGGTGAGAACGAGACTTCTGAGTTTGATGTATGAACCATTAATTGTGGGTGGCTGGTTTGCGCTGTGCGTCGAGCTCAGTTTAGTTTAGGCCAGCAATGGTTTCGGACATGGTGGTATCACATTCCCACCAATCAGAATTGGTCGTAAGCACACCACGTAGCTGTTAGTTGGAGGTGGCGTGGCTTCACTTAGGACTGTCGATCTTCAGAAGGTGAGTGGATGCACCGTCTTTCTGCTTTTACCTTTTGCTGCGCAGCCACGTTACCGACCAAAGCTAGTGGTTTCTGATAAACTGTCTTGTCTCGGAAAAATTCATGAATCCATAACCAGCCTAAGCTGTAAGCTTAGCACTTCCAATCCTGAAGATTCCAACAGCTGATTGACTCCAGTCTCACAGACCAATTATGAAGCAAGTATCGTGTTTTTTGGCACGGTGGTTTATGGGTTACATAACCAGTGTGTCTCAGAGTAACCTCCTGTGATGTCAGAATTCAAACGAGGTATTCCTGGTGAGTTTTGCGAAGAATATCCATTGGGAGCTAGAGTGCGGCCCGATTGCTTGTAGTAAGGTTTGACTAGAAGAAGTCGAAGGAATAGATACCGTCCTATTTTCAAGTGTTCGCTAACGTACTCTTCAATCCTCTGCGCACTATTGGTTTATGCAATATACTTTTTATTGACTACATCCCGCCTTGTCAGACACGCTCGAAACTAGTTCTCTGACTCATGAACAGAGTTATGGGGTCCTTGCGGAAACTATGGTGAGATTTGCTCGGCCCAAGTCATGCCGTGGGTTCTGTCATTCGCTGTATTTCGTCAGCTCAATACAGATAAGGCAGTAGACTTTGCGGGAGAACATGACGGGTTTCATCTTTGTCCAAACTTTCCTTATCAGGTTTCCAATCCCCATTGCATCATCCGTACCATCGGTAAACCGTTGCAGTATTTCTTAACCGAAAATGTGTGTTCGATTCAGTTCATCGATTCACACTTTTACAGTCACTTAAACGTGCGACTGTCCTGAACATTTATATTGACATGTTCCCAGCAATTCATCCCATTACTTCAGCTCAGGCTGAGGTTTGCGATTAATTATCTGACAATTCCAGCGCCATGAGTGGTTACGTCGAGGCTGTCAATCCTCACCATTTTTTCAAATTTTGTCGGGCTAACTAATTGTAGTTCGACCGCAACACTCACGAAATGTCGACTTGGATATTTTACCATATGACAGCCAGATCGACGACGACAGTGTGGCGTCAGCGAACAACTTTTAAGCGGTACTCTTAGGAGACGATATCATCAAAATAACCTAATGAGGCCATTGGAGATGGCTGACACCATCGTACATCAACAAAACACTGGCGTGCAAGTTTTTCTAGTTGAACCAACCCTGATGGGGAGTGAAGGTGAGCGTGGGTATCGTGCTAGTCGGATGAACCAATCAGAGTGCAACCACTATGGGACTGACCCTACTTGACCACTTAGTGGCGATGTTGCCTAAACAACCAGACATAATTGGCAACTAATTCATGCTATATATTTACTTGCATTTCATTCATTTGACGAACTTAAAGTAGACATTTTAGTAACTCCGCAGTCGTGTTCTCCCTGACTCCGCGCTGGTAGACTGGGTGAATCCGCACAGCGGGGATCCGGGTATAGCAGAACGTTTAACAGAGCAAAAGCGCTTTACATCAGGCACCCTTGATGTTGACAGCTGTTTCGCGATCTTCTAAACGTTTCGGAGTGCGCTTTGTGGCCTACAAAGCAAAGTGATTTAACGTTAGATTTAACGTTGGATAATGAAATTATTTGACATTTAGAACGCTTTGTTCATCCATGGGGCTGCAGCAGCAGCAGTAGCGACGGCAAAGGAAACGAATTAGAAGTTTACACCTTCAAGGATAGGGGACATTTGACGGTCTGGAACGTGGCTGGCGATAGAGGTGCACTTCCCCAAAGCCTGAGGGCTGCGTATATATACGAGGAATGTGTCAATTCAAGACCGAAATACTTGGTCGGTCAGTTTAAAAAACGTTAACTGTCTCTAAGTAGTTGGCCAGTGATGTCTGCCCTTGATCGCTCATATTGAGCGGTGAGGTTAGAAGACGGGCATTCTGTATTGTATACCAAACAATTCCCCTCGTTTACCCTTTGGGGATACGTTGGCTTGCATGGGTAGGCCATACACAGTACACTCTTATCAAAACCGAGACTGGAAAAAATTGGCGGGCAGAAAGTGGAAATAACTTCATTGAGCAAAGGATTTGTTATTGTAGATAAGGTATGCCTCCTGTGTTGTCATCTTTGAGACTCAATGAGTCGTTGGCTAAAGACACTGTTTGAGGTGGCGGTTAATCAGGTCCTGTAGCCTAAACGGTGTCATCGTGTAGTCCAATTGCCTGCGAATTGAATGCACTCATCGATACAAGGTAGTAGAAGCTTCAAGAAAGTTGGTTTTGCCTTACATTCCCTTATAACTGGCTGGTTTGTTTGCAAAGTGTAGGCACCTTGTTGTTGAGCGTTTGAGCATGAACATGATTATTTTAGCTGTAGAAACCAATACTTTCTTTTTGCTCCTCGTCCACAACGTACTTTTATCTTCATGGTCACATGTTAGTTGAGTTTCGCCGGAAGTCCCTGACAATTTGTTTTCTCTCACAATGTGGTGAGGGATGTTGACAATGTTGGAGTTAATGAAGGTAACAATGATGATAACATCCAACGTCACCAATCAACCAGTAGTCGGATGACACTGTGGAATGCAACTAAGCATTCTGTTTCCAAGTGAAAACAAAAGTTAGTAGCAAACCACAGACTTCTATCGTTATACGATTTCATGAGATAGCAGCTGCTGTTTTATCCGTTAATTTTAATTTTGGTGATACTTTCTTCCCAACAAATTTTCAGTTGGCTCGAATCTGGTATTGCTGCTGAATATTCATCCACTGGGTTTATAACGCTCTTGTGCACTTCAATTTGCAAACGGAGCAGGAGCGAGTGCTTCACTTCTTACAAACATCTAATCGCTTAGGCTTTACCATGAGGACTTATGGCTTCAGATAATAGCGTGATCCACAAAAAAAAATCATCAGTGAACTTGTTACGCCACTTTTATATTACTAAGTGGGAATAAGTAGTAACGGTGATATTTCCCAAACCATATAAGTTTTACTGAAATCACTCAGCCTGAACTATGAAATGGTCAAGTGAAATGTAAATTTACAGTGAAGGTCAAAAAACGTACCATTGTATAAGAGTGTAGAAAATGTTGACCGAGGACATCGTCAAAGAGGTATCGTCTGAAGTGCATGAGGTATCAGAGTTATGCGGCATTTGAAAGGACTTAAAATAACCGTTGTAGCGATCCAAGGTAAGATTCGCAATCTTGTTGCTGTCGGACTGAATCTAGAGAACCGTCTCAGGTTAACTGGTGACAAACGACTAATTAAATCGGTGCATAATTGATAGGTGGTTCCAGCAATGCGTTTTACAATAGCGTTTGTTGTTGATTTCTGGCAACCAGTTCTGATTAAAACTTGATGACGGTTCTAAAACGTTTTTGACAAACGCTCGCTCGTACGATCAACTTGTTCCGTTGTACAACAGCAGTATGACAGATACACACTCGCAGTGATCGATAGGATGCTGACAATATGTCATCCGGGTTCAGTTGCAGTACTGTATTAAGACTGTGGTAGAAACATTATAGCACACCATGGTTATTGAGTTACCACTGAAAATTTAATTCTGAGTGCTCACTGTTTGTATAAATAAACTGTGTTTCACCAAAGGACCACTGAATCAAAAAATGTACAAACGCCTGCTCCTTATCAATGCTGGACATAAGCTCATGAAAAAATTAAGTAGCTTTATGTAAGCTGTTGATATTAACCAATTCCCAAAATTTTTCATCCTAAACAAGATTTATTCACTGCACCAGCTTCACAACTTTTCTTCCTGAAGCTGAATAACTTTGAATCAAATTGTACGAATCCAGTCAAACTGATGTGCCAGTCTTTCCATATTGGTGCAAAATATAGGCTGATATTCGCGAAGTGTTTTCAGGTCGCCTGGTCGGTTACACAACTAGAAGACGGAAACAATTTGTGTGATTCCCCATCAGTGGAATATTGAATTGACACACCACTGAGAATCTTAGGAATAGCTGTGAGGTGGTTTTCCGAATTTAGCAATTCAAAGCTAACATGAACCTATCGGTGATATGTTGAAAAATTTCGGATGATTTGCCGAAGTTAACACTCTGTTTAATCCGTGGTAATTGGCAATAATCAACGTTAAACTCTCTTTCTTATTAACCCTTCAGCCTTTAAATTTAATTCATCATTGAGCACCGGCAACACACCCAGGGGTTTGCACTGCGAAAGCAACTGAATTGCTAGGATTTTTTTTTAAGTGTGTGAAATTTCCAAACAATTTTTTTGTAACCTGTTTTCGATAAGAAAAAACGTAAGACAATTAGGTATCTTGAAAGTTTTGTGGTGGAGTTTTGCAGCATGCAATCAGAATGGAAATTGTTAGTTGCATTCAGAGACAAACAGTGCAATACACGACGTTAACAGACTGATCTAACAGGCTAAAGTGCAGAAATAGAGAACAGTTATATTTGCGCACACCAACCTATCCTTATCGATTCCTTGTCCACTGATTCCAGATGTCCCTGCAGCGCGTTGAAGGAATGGTCACTAACAATTAGATAAATCAGCTGTACTTTCAGATCTACTCTGTGTGCGTTTAACTAGTTCAACTCCCCTAAAATGATGCTGGTGACCTTGAAATAGTTACAAAACATACTACACTGAGTCAGACGTTGCTTTTTCTCAGGTGGTTGTCTATACATATCACAAAGCGTACTGAGAAGATTCATACTTTGGACATAAAACTAGGGCAAATTGTGTTTTCTTACGAAACTCAGTGTGTCATTCTATATACCATTTAATTTTCTTTCAATTTGAATCTGTATAAATTCAGCGGAGAAAATATTTGCCTCTTTTATAGCATATGCGATATGCACCCCACTACAATTAATTAAGTTTCGGTCTTTAATCTCTTAAACGAAAATGCAATTTATTAACATCAGTACAAGAGTGACATGGACAGTCATGGTTTTATTCTCTCAATAATGGCAGCTCTTTATTCAACAGTGTAACGAAACAAAAATGGACTCATAATTATAATTTCCCCGTAGGATGCTAATTTTTTGTAGATTTACGCACATCTCGAAGTAAAACGTTCCGCAATCTACGATTAGCTCTGGTTGCCTAACTGAAGCAGACAGACGAGTGGACTTGAATGTATAAATTATATCACGTACTGCCTACAGTCTTCCATTAAATTACGAATATGTCTATCACACAGTCACGTATAACACACGTATTGTTGCTTGTATTAGGCGAACCGCGAAAGTTACTCATATTTTCTATTTAAGAAGCCTTTTGTTGACGAGCGATCTGAATAACCTTAAAGACTGAAAACCTTGAAGTAATATTATTTGTCCAACTGTTAGTCGACAAGCGTTGTGCGATGGAAGATCTGTCCTACTCGAGTAGCAAAGTGTCGCTGGTCTACAGCGGTAGTAGAGCCAACTGAGGTATCATGTGTTTGCCTCATCCAAAATACAGTGCAACAGTTTGCTCACATTCAGGTCTATTCTCAATTATTACGGTCTTTTCTAGCTGTAGTATAATGATGTATGCATGCAATAGACAAAACAGCTATAACGAGCTACTTGAGTGGGGTAGAATATAACTACTTATTACTAACAGTCGTGAAGGCATTAACTCACTTAACGAAGTTTTCCAAAAACAATTACACTTTAAAGTGAAACTTCGATGGGTCTTTTCATACAACATCAGTTGCTATTTGATACATTAATTCAGACCGCAGTAAGTGAATATTTCGTCTATTCTACAAACTAACCACAAAATCCAGCCAGGTTTTAGTTGCACAGTAACTAACTAACAATTTCATATCATCAACATACAAATTTACCTAAAAATTGGATAGTGAACCAACGAATCAACTCAAGTTTGTGAGGAAGTTTGTTGTGTTCTCTTCAGTTCCACTAAGTCCAAAGACACGGAATGAAATTGCAAGTTATCACAAACTTCATCCGATACAAATCAGCGAAAACCCAGACGGGAGAATTTATATTTGAAAGAAAGGTTCCCTGTTCAATTTACACACAGCCTTTTTGAAACGCACCGTAATGTGTAATCGGAATGAAAGAAACGTCTGCAACTTAAGTTAAAATTAGATATCATCAAATATAAGTAGTTTACCGTTAGCAAAGCCAATCAAGCCGTAGTTTTAGAGTAGTTCTGTTTCAACTGAGACGGGTATTCAACAGATCGCCTGTTCGACGATGACTACAACAGACAAAATGTACAGACGGGTAACCGTCGGAAACAGTGATGTTTTGACCGAAGGCTTTTTAAAAGCTTAGCTCAATTAACAGACTTAATAGAAACCGATCTTCAGAGGGATACAAAATGATACGTGAATGAGGAGTCACTATGGGAAACAAGGTCACGTATTCGTTTTCCGTTGCCTGCTAAAAACAGTTGGGGTTGTCACTGGAACTTCTCTCCAAATAGCAGTGTAAACTGACATACTGTTTGAAGCAAATGCATTGCATTATTAATGAACAATACTCTAGTTGACAATATTTGGATGAAACAACGTTTCCAGCAAAAGGCTTGAACAAATCAGCCGTAATCACTTTTCGCACAACTTGCCCCTCACTGCGACTCCTCAAGTATATCTGTCGGTTTACAAGGTCAAGTTTACTTGAAATTCTAAAGCGAAACGACTATGCGTCTTGGTTACCGAAGCAGGGTGGTACCGCCGGACAGGCTGTTTTAGCCAGAGAGGTGGCTTCCTCCTGTTAAATTTCAGCTCTTCCACGGACATCAGAAGCCTTCTAATTTTTTCTGTATGACGTACATGAATGGCTTTTTCCAAACTCAAGTGAAGTGGAAATGTCAACAAGCGACGGATGACTGATAACTCGACTTCTTTCCCACGTTTCATGTTCTGTCCGGATTGAGGTATCGCAGTATCCGGGAGTAATCAACGGAACAAACCAGAATGCGTACGTTGACCCGATTGCATGGCTACCGCTCCGTCACACCCCAATAGATGATCCGACTGGTAGCCTTCGTCCGTCGGTTGCCAGAGGTGGCACAGCCATTTCGCCAAACAGTGGTAATTTAAATTGTACATGCTTAAAATAGTCCAAAGATCTGATGAACTAGATATATTGCCTGGTATTGTCGTATCGCCAGCAAATTAGAACAGTTTTAGCAAAGCACTTTTTGTAAATGAGAATCTAGAAGGCTTAGGGACTTAAATATCAGTTTCGTGGTGAAAACCTCAAGAGAAGACAATGTTGTGGTAAACTTAGTGCGAGCTAGTAATCTTCGGCTGTTACGGAAATCTCATCACTAGAATACCCAATGGCCCTACTTATCACTTGGTTCCATTCACAGAATATGCCAACCGTAATACTTTGTTTCCTTCATTTGAATAAGGAGGAAACGTTGTGAACTACTGGAAAATAATGCCAACCAAATCTGCTCAGAACAAAATTTGGAAACTGGTGTGGAGAAACTTTAGTGATCTTGTCCTCATTGTGTGAGTGACTTAGTCTTCATTTCGAGATGAAATTGACTATGGATGAAAAATGAGTGGAGACTTGCATTTCAGGACGTGGCAACCGACAGCGCAGATAAGCCCAGTAAATATGGGAATTGAAATAGTTTATACCGACAGAACATGGATAGAATTACTAGTGTGATATATGCGTAAGGTACTTGATAGACGGTAGTGACTTGTCATAAAAAGCGGAGCATACATTAAAAGTTCCGTTGTTTGTTGAAATTTAATCAACCTTAGCTGTAGTTTATTAATTTTCAACCGCGTTTCACAAAAAGGCTGCGAAAAATTTGCAAGTGAAATAAAGATTAAAATGCAAGCAAATAAATATTCCTTCAAAGATATTCGCTAAAAACTTGACGCAATAGTCTTGCTTTAATGCGCAACCGTTTCACACATGTGTATCGAAATTCCATGAAATGAAAGGTAAATTCGTTTTACGAGTTTTCTGCAAACGCATAAAGGTGAATGTGGTGAGTCTTTTCGTTCGGGATTTATTGAACGAACCAGTTGCTCGTCCAGTTACACGGGCAATCCTAACAGCAATTTTAGTCACGGATTTTGGTGTGACTAATTGACACTGATTCCAAAAATCGGTGGGTGAGATACATCAGTCCGATCCAACCGAAAAAAATACATCAAGCGACATTCGAATTAAGTGGTGTTTTTAAGATGAGTTCATAAGACTGTTCATCCAAATGTGGCGTATACTGTCAGGTGTACATTGTGTTGAACTTACAGTCAGTTGTGATTGTGAGCAACCGATGTAATCAGAAATTCTATAACAGCACTCATTAAAAAATCACAGAACACCAACTACAAATGTTGGTTCCATTCTCGAACAAGTAAGATGGTAGACGGATAAGCTGACTGAGTAATATGAAACTAACCAGCAGGTTAGTTACGCAATTCATCTCAGATTGCCTCAGAAATTTAGCAAACGTTCTGTAAACGTAAACGCTGAACTAGAGCGGAGCAGAGACATGTGCTGAAATGCAGGTTTCACAATTTTGACGTTAACAAAATCACATGGCTGTGGATATCGTTGAAATTATTCATTGGTAAGACCAATCAGAGCAGATGAGGCGGTTATGATGGACGTAACAAACGTCTTGTATGGGTCTGGCCACGATTACTTTCTACGGTTTAACACAATGCAGTGGTGGCTTGAACCCTGATTGTCCGGACACAACATTTTGCCTCTTACAAGAAATTGATTTTCCTTCGGAAGAATATCTATACAGAGTAAACTTTGCAACTGGTTCACATCAGAACTGGCAGTATGGCCGATTTCATCGATTCTTTTGTCCTATGAAATCGCTAACTAATAGAATGCCATATTACAACTCATAACTTCAACCTTGGTATTGTTAACCTATGACTACATACCATCCAGCGATGCGCTTTCTCCATGAACGTGACATGTCGGGTGCAACTGCATTCAGCACGTCCAGCTGTGACAGTGATCAAAAGTTCAAGGATTTTTCGAAAGAGAAATTCGACCGTGTTGCCTTTCGCCAATTTCATTTTATAAAAAAATCCCTACCACAAGCAGTATACATCACATTATCGGTTCCTAAATGTCTTATGACAGCCGGTAAACAAGTTGACCCAAATGACACATTAAAAACGATGTTGCTTAATCGGAACCAGTAGTTACGGGCAGCTAGGTAGTCTGCGTCGACCAAAATTCACCAGCCCATCTTATGTGTACCGAAGTGATTGAAGCAATTCAATGTCTTAATTGCGCAATAGTTTGTGTGAATTTATACGTGTCTGCACACAGTCCGTTTTCGTCAGATATATAACTGATCGGTGTTCACTGTTCAGGGCCGACGAGAATGCACAAAGCGCCGTCGCACCTTCTGTTATGACAAGATTTCATTCGGTCTTTATCATAACGTTGTCAAATCTGCATTGCACAAATGTATCCTGGGTGGAAAGTCTTAGAAATTTCACTAGCAGCTAATAACTGCGGCTTCAAGGTGTGTTTCAGTCGATTTTTATCTGGCGTTAAACCAACTGTTCGACACAGCCTGATTTCTGGGATGACAGAAAGACTGTTTAATAACTTTATTAAATAACACCTTTATGTACACCACAATAAACAAAAGTGCACTCATATGTTCTGCAATCTAAATCTAATTCGCTAGAATCCAGATGAGTCGATGAATAGCCTAGTCAGCGTTTAGAATAATGCAGAAAACTTTGGACCAATAGAGTGTTAACCGGAGAAGTGAATGCAAATTGTGCCCTCATGTTATGCACACAACCTGTACACACATGCATATAAAACTTGATGTGATGCACTCAAAACTGTAAGGTGCGTTTAATTGTGCATGTGAACAATTAAATGTAAGTGTTTCGCAACGTTACCATAAGTTTTGTAAGTAAGCCGTCCTTTATCAGATGCAAAGAGACGATTCCGTTAAAACCACAAAGAAAGAAGAGGCTGAACCACGCACAGAAGAATCCAAGCCAAGCGTGATTAAACGATGGGCCAACTTACGTAACGTGGTTCAGGTGACTGGTACGCACACCGAGCCTTCATCCCCACGCAAGAAACCGCGAAATCAGCGTGATTCGTTTATTGAACGTTTTTCCGTCCAACGCCGCCTTTCTCATCCATCACCAACTGGACAGCCGGAAAATCCACTCAAATCTTTGGATAAGACGGACGGCGATGACACGGTGACAGTGGAAGTTACCGAAACTAATTCTGATGCTTACCCTCAAAAAAAACAAACCGTCGAAGAGTCCGTCTCTGTGGCACAGAATGAGAAGACCGAAGAGCCAAAGGTAGGCGTTCAGACATACGATAAAACGAAATCAAAGGGACCGACGGTTAAATCTTCAGTGTCACTGGATCTCCTTGAGTCACAAGAGAGAATGCGTTCCAGAGGCGTCTGTGCAAACCCCTGCTGGTTTCAGCCACACGGAAGACGACTTCTGGCATGGTTAACCCTATTATCACTCAGTGTACTGTACAACTTGTGGTTCATTATTGCAAGGCAAGCGTTCACTGACTTCCAAGCACGCTTCATAGGCTGCTGGATTGCAGTGGATTTGTGCGCCGATGCAATTTACGCATTGGATATTGTTGTGCAAATGGGTACAACATACTTGGAGCATGGATTGGTTGTTCTTGATCGGAGGAAACTGGCGATGAAGTACGTGCACACAAAATATTTTGTTTTGGATATAATAAGTTTGCTTCCGCTGGATTTTATTCAATTTGAAGTCGGTGTGCAACCAATACTCAGATTTCCGAGATTTATCAAAATTTATCGAGCCATGCAATGGAAAGATAAAATCGAAAATCGATCCACATTTCCGAATCTTTGGCGCGTGGTCATTCTGATCCACATTCTGTTTCTGGGTTGTCATTGGTTCGCCTGTATCTATTACATAATTTCTGCACAGCAAGGGTTCTCTACAGAATGGGGCTACGTGATGACCAATGATTCAACCGTAACAACCGGGCGAACCTATTTGATTACTTTTTACTGGGCCACGCTGGCCCTAACGACAATTGGGATAGAAGTACCTCCAACAACCGTTGTTGAGTAAGTCAGATATGTTATGCTCATCAGCAGCATCCTGGGGGTTTCAGTCTGGGGTTTCACTCTGTAGTCGTGTTTGGCACCAGGTTATCACGTCTGACAAAGTTTTTTCTTATTCAGATTACAGAACTTAGGACAAACACGGTTGTTGGGTTACTCCTGATTTGATGTAGTTATCGCTTAAGTAACCGTAGAAAAACTAGTCATCATGTATTTAGCTATCTCGGTTTGTACTAGCTTATATGTTAGGATCATAATATACCTTTACTTTCAACGTGTTTAATAGTATAAGTTGGCTACAAATGAGCAACCTATATGCCCTCCTCTACTTCTTGTAACATTCAGATAATTAATTTCTGCATGTATATATGAAAAATTATCTTACTAAAGATATTCGCATTTGATCAGCCTTTCTGACTGTTCACACATAGACAGAGAAATGGTCCACATTGCGATCTTCGTTTTCGGTTGCTTGGCAAGATATATTTCTTATCTTTCTTCACTGCTTATGGTATTTTGTATAGTGATGGTCAACTAAACACTGTTGTGCACGTTAAGCCGTTGCTTCATACTAACAGTTCTACACAGAGTCTAAAAACGAATTAGACTGAATTTATTGGATTTGTTGAAAATGGATAGGTTAGAAAATGCAACGAGTGCTTATGTACATCCAAATGTTTCGAGAAAAACGGCTGAAGTAATCCAGAAACTACACGGATAAAAGATTAAGCTGAACGGTTTAAAGTATGAAAAGGAACCTGACTGCTTATCAGTAAACATATTGCTAGACCACCTTAACAGGTTCCAAATATACAGCTAACTAACGGCATTGAGGGAATACTAACAGCGGTCTTACCCTGCTAAAATGTTTCCCTTGTGTAGGCTGTATGAATGGTGTGACTGAAATTAACTGAAGAAACAGTTTTGCCATATTCATAAAAGGTATTCTAAACCGGATATACGTAGACGCTGAACGTGTGTCACCTGCCGGTTCAATACTTTTGGAAATGTTGTAACTTCAGAGAGCTCTACCTATGGTGCCGGTTCGTGCTATCCACTAACACAGCTCACAAAGGGTAGTTCGTGGACTCAGGCGAACTCTATCTACAAATAGAAGGTCACCTCTGGTGTGTCAATAAAACAGGATACTGAGTCAGTTTCAGCATCCTTCCGAAAGTATCGATAACGTAAACATATCAACCCTTTTTGTTGACCTCCTTACAGCTCACTTATGAGGGAACTTTTTAATCACTTATTTGTGAGGAGCTTCTAATGCAGAAATCTTGCGGTTGAGATCAAACTGGATTCAGTCTCTCAGAGAAACTGTCAAATTACACTACAATATGTATCCTAAATACATAGTCGGCTTTCTTTTGTGGTTTTGTGTGGTTTCAGAATCAGATCACGCGCAGTGGTACCTACCTCAAAGCTTTAAACCTCAAGTTTTGTGTTAAAAGTGAAGTGGTTAATACCCAAATATATTGAACCGGATTTGGTTTTTAATCAAAACACCAAAAAACCGTCCCTACAGAACAAGTCAGACGTTTAGATGTTCCATTTGCCGTAGTCTACTTTTGTTTGCACTCAACAAATGAACAAAAGTCTGCCCCCTTTCGGCATAAAAATGAGTGGTCTGTTGTTTTTGCTTGGGTTTCTCGTTCCTATTTATGTTTATCCATCCCATGATTGTCTTTGTTTAGTCTAACTGACTTATCCGGTTATTGGTCTACATCAAATCACATTACCTATTACGAATCCCTTTGTCTTGATTAAGTCATCTGACACAGACAATAAATTAATTTACATAAACTTGTTACCACGGCAATTTCATGAATAACAATCACATCTCACTCGGGACCGACAGGAATTTCTCACCATCAGTAATGGCTGGATAATTCATATAATTATCTGAAGCTGGATCAGTGAGTTGTACGAAAATCTGAGTGACTGTATATCTGTTTTAACAAAAAAATGTTGAAATGAAAAAATCATCCACAAAACCCACCGACTTTTCAACAAACTCGTACAAGTACATGTCTATTAACGGATCTCAACTGATGGGACTTGTTTTCACGATAAGGTACTGGAAAACCGGAACAAAATTTTCATGTGGTGTGGTGTTTTCGCTAATTAGGTTATGTATTGAAGTGCCATGCAATCGGAGCAATCCCCAGTTTATCCAGAAAATTGCATTACTGCTTAAGAACAGGTACAGACACTGAGCCACATTGAGAACCCAATCCATCTGAGCCATTCTGGTTCTCTAATTACTAATACTCTGAGGTTCGCTTAAGAAGTAAAACAGCACGCTTCCAGTTAACATCAGCGTAAACGTGTTAATGCTCAGCAATTGCGAGAACTGTGGTGAGCTTTAAATATTGTACACATCATCGAGGTAACCGCCATACATCTTTCACATTTACTGTCGTGAAGTGAATCTTGAGCAGGTGCAGATTTAAAAATCACTTCCTGACAACTTCAAACTATCTAAGATCTTCACTTTTATCAGTCAATCTTCCGCATTAGCAAAGCCATTTCATCCGACTGGAATACGATGAAAAATGGACAGGCTTACAACAATCGTCTTTCAAGGAAGATTGACATCAACGATTTCATTGTCAGCTACGTCACGACCAGTTTGGTTTCATGTGATCAAACTTCTAAACAACATGCTGACCGACTGAAGATGAAGGGGAAGAGAATGCTCATTTTGAAATCATTACTGCATGAAGAATTTGCGCCCGATTGTATTCTACGGGCAGATATTCGGGGCGGTATTATCCACTCTTGGTGGTAGAATTCATCAAATTGTTTGATTGGAATACATGTGCGAGCGACATTTTGTTCGGTCCCATCAGTTACATACAAAGACTGACTTGCAACTCAATGAACGTTTGGGTGAACACAAGTAAACAGTCACAGTTTGCCTAATAGACAACCATCACTTTTTGTTTTCAGGGGCGTGCGTGACACAGATGAATAATTCATATCTTTCAGTGCGTGAATGAGCGGAACCGGCAATCAGAAGAAGAAAAGAACTAACTGACGGACCGGGGACCGGTTAACTATCGTGCTTATTCTGATCGATTAGTGAACAAAGTGAACAACCTAAAGTCGATCAATACGAGTCGGTGTTACACTGGAGAAAGCGCCAGTTTGAACAGGGGCGAACTGATAGCTCTACACGTTTCAAACCGAGGTTATTATCTGACTGACCAGTGGTCAAACAAAACTCACTTGTGACAGATTTAATAAAGCTGTGTGAATCATTCATGTAGACTAGCAGGGAATTAACACATTGTAGCCTGGAGAGAATTCGCGTTATATTTAATAGAGTTTTCGTGTGTATGTACTGAGCAAAATACAGTGTGTCGTGGTCAGAATTTCACATATTTTTATCAACATAGTAGCTCGGTGATAACAACGTGAACATAGTTTCATATGAAATAACAATCAGTGAGTTAGTTGCTCAGACATAACCAAAAAACGAGTGAAGCTTAAGTTCTACCAACACCGTCACTTAGCGGAATCACTTAAACTTGCTCATGCAGAAGGTACTCCAGCACATTTCATGTGATTGAGTTGGCTAAAATCATTCATTTGGGAAATCCCATTCTGATTTATTGTTCCGATGGATTTTTTGTTACATATCACGAAAATTAGCGCCAGATTAATTGTAAAATTCTTTCTCGAAAGTAAACAGTCGTAACGCAGGATTTGATAATTAGGTAGAACGAAAACTTCAGTGCGGCTTTCACCTGGCTACGTCGTTTTAAGGGGCCGACGCATTAATGGTCAGAAAGACAAAGCACCTTGAATGGTTTTTTGTAACGTGTGAGCTTGTCAAGAAAACCAATGGTTAAAGCACACTAAAATCTTTGTTGACCCGCTGAGCTTAAGAGTAGATATTCGTTGATAATCAGTAAGCGTGCGTGTAGCACATGGTGCTGCTGTTGACGTTCACGTATTTCTGTTAAAAATTTCAGGTATATATTCAGCTGCCTTTCCTATCTGATCGGATTGTTTGTGTTCGCAACCGTGGTTGGTAAGTCATCATACAATAGTTCATACAACTATCACAACATACTTTTCCATGGTTTTGCAGATTTTTACTATACTAGCATGTTAGTGAACCGTGTGACTACAAAAGGGATAACAAATTGAATATCTGGTTTTTCAATACCTCCCATCAGATTTCTTACACCTCATCAGATGGCAACGTTGTTGCCGTTCCTAAGCAACATAAACCACAGCTGCCGCTTTCAGAACTTCAGAGCTCGGATAAAATATATACATTTCTTGAAGTAAGCATACAGCTTCTGACAGTGCTTAATTCGATCAATTCACTATCAGTCAAATAGCAGTATCAAGCGATCCACAATTTAAGTTTTGCTCAGCCGTGCATGTTTGCCAACGAGTCAAGGCACTTTGTCATGGTCAAACCCAGATAACTGTTAAACTGTTAATTGCCAGCTGTAATAAGCATGTCTGGAGAAGCACCGAGTATGAGTGCCCCCATACCTGATCGCTCTGTCGAGTGTGGTTACACTGAAGTGTGTGTGTGTATGAGACAATCAAAAGGTGTGATCACAAATGGATGCAAACGACCTCGTGTTCAAACACCTTAGTGGTGCTGCTGGGGCCCGGTTGACAGTGCTTGGCTTTCTTCTGTACCGCCTTTTCCCATATATCGGGATGTACGTGATCTGTCTTTTAGTTCGACATTTTCTCCCTGCTTGTGCTCAGGCAATACGAAAAAGTCTACCCATAGGTACTAAACGCTGAATCATCATTTTCGACGTACTCATTCTTATCATCTACTCATGAATGACAGCTGAATTTCAAGAATATCATGCTCTCATTTATACCACACTGTTATTCGCAACTCATCGTTGACATCGTTCGGTGTTTTCCACTATAAAATTTTACATTCCCTAATCGGTTTGTGGATTTTAACGTAATACTTTACTTTATCCGAACATTTAAAACAGTTAGCAAATTCCCATGTACGTGAAATACAAGAAACAATTGATGATATTGTATACAGCTTATCACCCTTAGAATTTCTACCAAACTTCCTAAGATTGCTCCTACGTCTTACTTGCATTTTTTGTTACATCAAGGGCAAGCGTGCCTGTGACCGCATTTGATAAATTGGTTCTTCCTATTGTGGGATTAAAGGCACAGTGGTTAATAAGAGCATGGAAAACGGTCTAACACTACCGTACCATGGATGTACATTAGTGCCGAGCCCTCTAAATGCCTTCTCTTAAGAGAATCCAATCTGGAAAATCTGCTTGATTTCGCAACCTGCAATCAGTCGTAACCGGTGCTCAACTCAACGAAATATCCGAACGCTTGCTAGTATCTCACAGCTCCTGACCATTTTGGTACTGCCTGACGGGTCATTATTTACATACTGACTTCTAAAACCGGAATGGAGCAGTAGCACAATTTTAGACAAGTGCACTTTTGTCGAGTTATGAGATCGTCGTTCAGTCATAGTTTCAGAGAATGATATCAGTGATCTTGAAACACACCACACTCAGTTTACAAGATGTCGAATAGACTGTGCTTTGCTTGTCCCGTACTTCAGTGTCACTGGGCTGGAAGCAGTATCTTCATTCATGCAAGCTGACAGTCGACAATTAAACTGACCTGCACTACAAATCACACCAGTCAAAGAGTTT
Source organism: Paragonimus westermani (assembly GCA_008508345.1). NCBI lineage: Eukaryota > Metazoa > Platyhelminthes > Trematoda > Plagiorchiida > Troglotrematidae > Paragonimus > Paragonimus westermani. The sequence goes on along the minus strand of QNGE01001145.1, from coordinate 44,872 downwards.
TTAAAGTCACCTTCAAAGGTGCTGACATCAGTTTTATTCAGAGTCATTGTGAGGTGGTTTAAACAAGGGGGTGTGCAGATTGACGTTGTCAACCGAATTTTGAAGTTTGAGGCTACCCGATACAGCCCAAATGTGAACGTTATTCATCTGCTTGGCATACTCGCCCGTTCTGCTTGCTGAAAGTTTATTTGAACTAGGTCATTGTATCACTTTTAGGACATGAACATCTGAGGTCAGATAAGTAGTATGCATTTTAACTGTCATGTGAACGCCGTGATGTCTTGAAGTTGTACTGCTGTGAAATTAATTCAAACTTATAATATGGAAGATCATCATACCATTGTCACTGTTTGCCACATACATATTGCCGTTTACAAAAGTTGAGCAAATGTTAAATACAGGAATCCCTGCCATCCGTACGACTTAAACTGGATTTTGACGGTTGTATAAAGTATCAGTCACAGAACAGGCAAATAAAGTGCTTGTCTCGTTGTACAGAGTGCACACGAAAAGATTTTAAGTTATAGAGCAAAACTAGTCCAAATTTTAGTTGTGGTTCAAAAAATGACATCAACAGACGGTTCCCAGAGAGACAACTTATTAAATACATTGTAATGAGAGAATAGTGTAATACCCCGTTCGCCCTTCTGCAGTGATTTGTCAGATTGCTAACTGCCCAGTAATGTCAAACCCTGTGTACGAAAGCACTTTCCAGACACCTATTTTTTGTGTCAAGTTATGAACAAAGTTCTAGTTGACATCCTACTCAGTCATACAGGAACACAGGTAGAGTCGCCTGTGGTGAGCTCATAGGCTACAGCAGGATTTTGTGATACAACGAGACAAGAAATTTAGAACACCTACAAATAAAGTTTACTGTGACATTTTCCACCGTAAAATTTGGTCGTTTAGCTCCACTACATCTAGTACTGTTTAGATCAGAGAAGATTATATAGACCAAACAATTAGCTGTGCTCTACTCTCTGGTCACTTCGTTTCAATTGTTCACTCTACCAGACTTACGCACGTGAGTGGCTTCTTGATTTCCCAGACCTGCCGTAGTTGGTGATTAAACCATACATCTTTCATTATATGCGCGCCTTCGACCACCAGACTTGCTGAGATGAACCCCGGATTTGGAAGTCTAGACTGTCGAAACACACATCACAAATCTCGGCACAATCTGTGTTGTCAAGTGAACATAAAATTAGACACCAATGCCCTTTGTACACTGCAAACTAGTAATATCTTTCCTCGTGTAACATAACGCACTCAGTAGTGACCTTGAGCTGCGGCTACTAGTAACCTTTCTATCTCATTGTTCAACTCCCGTAGGTGATTCAAGATCGATGGTTCTAACAATCGGATTCACTACCCATATCCGTTCTTATTACAAGCTTCGAAATGTAAATACCCAACAGATTTTTACAGAGTTTTCGGAAGCAATGGACACAATCTAAATTCCGAACATTTTTGCATTCGGTCCACGGAGCTCATTAACAAACAAGCAGTGCAGTCAGTCGCAAAAGACAGGGGTCTCTACTATCGCTGATGACCTTCCAACCATGCGAAAGTCGAAAATACACCGTTTCATCTACGCATTAGATTATCTTAGCTGGTAGGGAGCGGAGAGCAGTCTTGAACAACGGTCTACTAACAAAAGATGCTTTCAGTCTCATAGGCGACGGTCCCTCAAAGTTCTCCCTAGGAAAGTTGAATCAACACGATCTTACTTACTGAAAAGAGTGAAATACAGATTTGGGAACGCGATCTGTCTAGAATAATTACGGACCGACAGATTTGTCTGTTTATGATGAGTATTCCATTAGGTTCAACTATTAGCTTGGTAAACATTCTCTCCGTAAGGTCTTTCAGTTACACATCTATAGATAACATATCTTTCTCGCTAACAGGGAGTAACCTGCATTCAAAAAGGGTTGTACACAACTTTGAATATTTTATGCAGTACAAAGAAAAACCACAAGCCAGGTGATGACAGTAACTGACAAATTGAAGTAATCCGGAATAGCTCCAAATATGCAGAATGGAAAACAATAAGAAAAGTATCAGGCAAAATTCACTTTGAATTTCCTACGACCTCTCGACAGCCACACGTCATGTGAAACGATATTCAAGTGGAATTTGGTTTGCAATACACATGGCGACGTTCCTTACAGTTCGGAAGTTCAAAACAATGTTTGTCTGGTATGTATAAAAGGTAAAAGATTGATAGAGATGACTGGAATATACAACAGTGAATTCCTCACACATAGAGCTGTGAATTTCAAAACGTGCCTATACATTCAGCCAGTTAAGCGGCAAGTAACAACGTGGTTGATGTAAGTCTGGTTCGTTATAATCATTTATCTTCCCAAAGTTGGTCACGAGTCTAAGATGAGTAACTTAAACCTGTCGGTCTCATAAACAGTAGTTTTAGAATTCGCAGGCTGTAAGTTGCCAGGGTGGTGATGAATGCTGTTACTTATGTGTACAGTTGGAAAATAGTGCAATGTCTATCAGAGGCATCAACAAAATTCAGGTGGGCGAACTGCGTTGGCTCTTTGTTGACGTTAATAACCCCCGAAAGTATTGGGTACGCGGCAAAGTTCTCAGAGAATTCGATGTTCACAGTCGGTTCATTCGTTTTGGATGGGCAGATGTATCAGGCACGTTTGTTTAACCAAGTCAGTTCAATATTTAACCAAAAGTTAAGCTTATGGTCATAAATCTGGAAAGGAACCAAATCTAATTTCATTCTAGTCTAAAGTTAATTGGAAATCAGTTCCAGATAGTTCTCCATAAGTATCGTTATTTTGCTGTAAACATTGAGAAGAATAACAGGGTGTTTTGTGTACTTAAGACTTTCTTCACGGGAAAATGTGTGCATTTTTCAGCTTATTTGAGCTCTACACAAATCGAGTACTATCAACGATTTTACGGTACTAAACAAATATTTGCATTAAGCAAGACCTCACACTTCCGTTTGATTGCAACGCTGAGAAATTCCACCGAGAAGTTCTCAGTTAACTGCCAAAATTTTCGGGAAACTTTTGTTGCCCGTTATCTACGAGTACATTACAGTCATAAGTGAGGCAACCAGTACGTGGGCCAAAACTGAATGTTTTTCCCAACAGTACTAAATTTTTATTAATAGCAATTTACAGACAAAATATGGTTGTCTTATACGATACTGATAGGAGCGAGGAAGTATTACTTTAAGTTTGGATGCAGTGAGGCCACACGTTGCAAGTGAATGTCTTCGAGACAAGTGACAAAGTTTGGCGAATTGGTTGCTTGCTCTGGTTTTCCTCAAGGAAACCTCGTCAGTAATACTGATTAGATGACACTTCTGAGGTATGTGAATTACTAGACCGTTTTCAGCAGCCTCCCAGTAATAACGAAGACAGGGTCAGTGTCAGCCCACTCTCGTAACAGCACTTTACATGTTAAAGGCAAAAGTGCATACCATACTCACCAGCCATATCACCTAGCCAGTTTGCTGTAATCTTAATACTCCATTCAGAAAAACTACGTACAGTGATGCCATCCATATACGCAATAACAGCCAGCTTACTACCTGGTAGATGTCCCACCGAAAGATCATAGGAACCCCCAAGTAATCCTTTCGATCACATGACTGTAAAGGAAGAATAAATCGTAGACATTTGTCAAAAGTCAATCAGAGAGAAAACCCTTCGGGCTGGCTGCCTATAAGTATGCACTCGACACGTAGAGTGAGCGTTCGTATACAATAAACTGACACAAATCACAGAAAGTCGTTTGTGGTGGAGGCAGTCCAGGACCATGTCGAGCAACCACATCAAAGCAGCCATTGAGTGAGAAAATGAATGCTGACGCCTCGTTATCTATTGCAAGGTGTATGTATACTCGATGCACCCACGAACAGGCCGAAACCCTGTCCACTTTCCTCTTATGTGGTCCTCTGTTCGTTCCAGGAGCCGCCTCAGTAGGAGGTCGGTATGCACCTTCAATACGATAGATACAAGGCTAAAACCTTTATGTTAGCCACATGATATCCCTGAATTATTTTAAAAACAGAGAAATGACTGTCGATATGCGCCATTCAGGAGGCATCTCGTCAGTCTTCTATATGGAAAGTAAAATTGTGGTCAGTTGAATCACCAATCTTTCACCGGCATCTTTGAAATGTATTGCAGAAAGAAAGTCGGAACCTGAGGTTTCAGCACGTTCTACCAGTTTGGGCTCTCGAACCATTCTGTTTACCAACGGAGGAGCGTCTAGAATATTACGAATAGTCACAGAGTCTCAGAAGTCCAGGTTAAACTAGTTGGCTGAGGTCAGTTGAATTGTTACCCGAAGAACTCAGGCCACCTATCATGTCAACACAACATGGTGTAAATCTTTCAGTCATTTTTTCCGCATACTATTCCTATACCACTTCGACGAATGTCAGTGCAATTGTGAATCAGGAAAAATAGTATGCGGTTATACGCTGAAATGATGTCCGTAGTTCTTTAAGTAACCCAGCGGCAAGTTTGTCCTTCACTTGACGGAGGTCACTGTCACAATCAGATTCATAAGGGGTCAGTCGATGTTTGTTCATAAAATTTGGTAAATCAGCAAGAATTCTCTCTCAGTAGACCTCTTTACAGGAGGCATGCATGGTTGTTGATTTTTGTCGGGCGCACGTCTGGGTCACTTCGCTGTTGTGAATGTCATTGCTGTTTGATAAGCGTTTAGACACCATGGTCGATCAATTTCTAACTGAGTACTATGCGTTTGTAAGTAGATGGTCTCTGATCAAGAAACAGAGCAAAACAAGCAGGAACAGTGGTAAGATCTAAGTCAATAGGGCTGGTCCAAATAAATGGCGATCTTCAATGAATTAGCGCCACCGATAGCCGACTATAACAGAATCGATTTGCGTCTGTAGGTGAGTTGCACAAGGTGGTCTGAACGTGACGCGTTGCTTTCGTTTGTGCTGAAGTGGACCAATCGATAGATAGAGTCCATTAGATGAGCAAGGTTGTAGCAGCCGATCTTCGTTGTCAGTATGTCACGCACGGACATCGAACATACTACACAGCTGGTTCTCTTCTGGAGTATGAATGCCGAATTGTGCGTTTGTATCATCAGCAAGCATGACGATGTCAGGAGATCAAACAAGTCATCGTTCCTAACATTATCTGAACTACTCTCTGTCACAGCATATGCAGGTATGACAAACAAGTAACGTCCTTCTGTTCTGTGTCGGCCGACTCTGATTAAAGTGTTGGATCTGACGGCAGATAGACGACCATTTATTGTGAGTTAGTCCTGCAGGGTTTGCTCTGCCTTAGAGCCAAGTGCAGTCTCCACTCCAGCTAGACGGGGAGAATAGACTTCATCTTCACCCCAGACCCTCGGAAAGAACTGATGATCCATAGCATTTTCTGAGGAGGAATTCAAGTGAAGAGAACAACAGGATCTTAAAGGGGCGTTATGGAGACACAACTCGCTCTCGGATCCAGACTGGAAAGTGTGCTTTCTAGATAAGTTTGCTGCTCTGTTTGCCGGCCGTCTTGGCTTGATGAGAGGGTAATTAACAGCACCGGAAAAAAGCGAAAATAATTGGACAAGCCTGTCAGATCATCACTTAATTCTGATACTCCTCGGTTTGTTATGCTACTGAAGGTAGCTGATTCGAGGGACCTCATCAGGATTCTCTGATTCAAAAGCCTGATTCACTTGGCAGTGAGGAGCTTGCCTAGCTCGAGGGTGCAGTGGATAGGACAATTCTTTCTGATTCCGATCACTGTTGTGCGCAGTGGGTTTGTTCGAAGCAATCACATGCCCAGAGGTTCGTTTTTCATTACCTAAGCACTCCTGCACAATTTTTTTCTGATTACTCCCCTTTGTGTTGTCTAAAGTGGTTGCACCCAGTAGAAGCAAAGTTCTATGAGTAGTCCGCAATCCTCTCACTAACAGCATGTTGTAGAAACCCAACAAGAATTTCATTTGAATTTTAGGTCAAGTAGGAAATATTATCAACACAAGGAACGCTGCTCGTGTGGAGTTTGAAGAAATCTTGGTAAGTCAGAAATACACTGTCATTTGTGGCTCATTTTCAGTAAATTCTTTGAGTGTCATCAGTCTAGCCACTGTTTAGCGATGAGGGATACATACTGATTCAGAAGCATGTATACGCGATTGCTGCCAGATTTAAAGCTCATATGTAGTTGGCTATGAACAGAGTACAACATATCACGTGTGGTTTTAAGGATATGTGCAGGCCCACAAACGTTCAGGTCCTGCAGCGTACTTTTCAGCACCGAAAAGTTTGCAGTAACAAACCTCTGAAGGTTTACATATGATAGCCAAAGAATTCAGCTGCTTTACCAAACCTAAGAATTTTCGGAACAATGTTTTTTAGCCACGCAAGTTCATGCCACTTCTAACACCTCGGAAAGCAATCGATGGGTAAAAGCTTAGGAGGAAACGCATAATTTGGATAACACTTAGTGGTACTTACTTTTAGATAAAACCCTACAAAGAAGGCAGCCCATCTGCCGTCTGTCGCTAATCTCATAATTCGCGTCGTGAAATGAATATTTTTAGTTTCTTAAAAAAGTTGTGTTTTGAAAACTAACATAAATATACTCAGTTGATTCAATGAAGTCAGTCCTGATCACGAAGTTATCTATTGGAGTGATAAGAACGATTCTGTTTAGTCCTTGTCCGAAATGACCAAACAGGCTGAACACTACCCGCACAAGGTTGTGGTTTGGCGTTCAGATATGATCAACCGATCAAGCTTATGAACTTTTCTGGCAGTATGGGTAACAAGTTAGTCTCACAAGCACGGGAATCTGAGTTTAAACTCAGACCCGGACTAGGATATGCACTACTGATAAGCTCTAGCAAGAGCAAAACTTGAGTCTACTGCTTCCTTTTGAAGTGGGCCAGTCGAATGAGCTGTCTGAATGCGAAGGCTGCAAACATTTTTGAGTGGTGAGCAATTTGAAATTCAAATAAATCTCGCCTTCTACAACCTTCCGAGTAGTATAAAGATACAGATGTGCTTGACAGTTCACGCCGAATCTTCCACTGTTCTGTACATATCACACACTTCATTTGGATAGTAATAAGATCTGCTATTATTTTTGAACCTGTTAAGTTGCTCGTCTATTCCACTAGGCGGAAGACGACCGATCTGAACTGCTCCACACATTTAGTTGAGCAACCAACTATCACGTTTGTCAAACTGACCGATGGTCTGTCCGGAGTGTGGTCAGCAAGCGCCAAGCAAATAAGTTGGAATTTGCATTAAAGGCACTCCGTTCGTTTACTACAAGACGTAAGTCCTAATCGTGGGGTTATCGATTGGAGTTAGCAGGACAGTTACTATGTCTCTTCTCGAGACGATCGGGCAAGCTCACAAGCGAGAGTGTTTGAGCGTTCAGTGCCTAATGTGAGGTGAATGGCGCAGTGGTCAACACGGCTGCCTCAGGATTGGAACGGCCGGAGTTCAAATCCCGGCCGTGGCAAGGATATGCACTACTGACGAGCTCTAATGTGAGAGAAACTCGAGTCTAGTGTTTGTTTTCGAAAGTGACTGGCTGAAAAGTCTATCTGAATGAGAAGGCCGCAGTCAAATGTGAGTGATGGTCAACCTGAAGACGGTAACCGTTCAAACTTCGATTAAATCTGCCTTCACTATAAGCCACAGACGTGGTGTGGTCGGCCAAGTGAATATTTTTCGTGTTCTTTTTGTGGTGAGTACTGTCAGTGCCCTCCTCCTGACGAAATAATTACAAGTGAATTATTTTGCAGTGATTATCGTTCATCTCAACGAACACATTGCAAAAACTCATGGCAAAAAATGAGGAAACGTTCACAACAAAAAATGGAGAAGATCATTAGGAAAAGTCTTCGTAATCGTGGCCTTTAAGCGACAACGACTGGTTTACCAATAGCTTGCAATCGGCCGCGGCAGACTTGAAGTAGTGCTGACTGTTCTGCACATATGTGGTCACTGTAGGGGCGTGAAAAACCTCGTCTGAAAAACTTGCTTTAAGACAGAATGTGAATCAACTTTTTAACTCACTCTTCTTTAACAGAATTTTATTCACAGACGCCTCAGTTTGCTGAAACTTCACCGATAACATTGAAAATGATGACAACTGTGTTCAAAAACCTCCCACTGTACTGTAAGCGGTAGCTGAGTAAAATATTCTCGGATTAACAATGAGTATTTCGTATCGAAGACATGCCCACACAAATGAATGCTCGTTTATCGTCATGTCACTTGCAAGACTGTGTGTGGAACAATGAATATCGATGTGAGGTCAGGAGTTAACCAACACCAGTAAGTTATTCTGCGCTGTACCTTGTCAAGGTTATCAAGAGAGTGCCAAAATAAATAAGCACTAGACAAATATGGAGCTTTCAGTGGCAACTAACTTGTACAACCTGCAGCAAATTCCACTGATGACATCAAACAAAGATTGCATAACCGTTTGGATTGAAGCAGTTTGTGAAATCTATGAGGAGGGATTGTTAACCTCTCTTGATCGCTTTTCACAAATATTGTGCTACCTTAAATTTGTTCACTGAAAAAATGTGGGTTTCGCATCTGTTTTGACTAAGAATTCTGCCCATTTTGCAGGATGGCGTGAAAAGCTACATGCGAATGCATTCGGTAAGGCCTGAGCTACAGAAACGTATTTTGCGTTGGTACGATTATGCTTGGCAAAAGTGAGTTTAACCCGATTTTCCTTATCACTTTTTTTGTTAGAAATAGCCGTGCAAACTAAAACACAGATCGCCTTGACCCGAGGTTGGCAACAATAGAATTCACCTTGCGCCTTAAATTGTTTTCTAAATTTCGTAGATTAACTCCTCTGTACTATGTTGCACCCAGGCGACTGTGATCGACTTAACGTTACTTTTCATAATCGCGAGATGAAAAGGTTCTTAATGAACACCACTACTCACCGCCTCCTCAGATGAATAGTATTTTTCAGCTTGTGTTATCTGGCGTTCAAGCATTAGGGTAACTTAATCCACTACTTCGCGACCGATTTTATGATTGTTTCTTCCAGACAAATTGCACAAAATCTGTTCTGTGATGCTGCATCCAGTCGACTAGTCATCCGCCTCACGAGACTAACCACTGATAAAACAATGATGAGGACTGGCATCATTCGTGAACATTGACTAAATTCAGACTATTGAAAACCGACGATCCTGATCAGAGCAAACGTGTCACACGAACAGTGTCGATGCAAAGAGAAATTTGTACAATCGCTACCCATTTACGTGGTAACACAAACCATTCCTGTTACAACCATATCTTTCACTTGGATGTAACTGGTTTGATCTATCTGATTGTGAACCCAGTTCTCGAAACAACTGTACTAAGTAAACTCACGACTCTACACAACTTGTGCTCTCAAGTCTGTTAACCGCCATAAACTTTAGTATGTGAAAAGAAATACACACTTCACTTACTGTATCTTCCGTACGCCCATGTAGACGTTTCAATAACTGTCTACAAAAGAACTATTACTTGCCTACAACGGTATTGATTGTCACTCTTTTTGAAATCATTTATGCTGTCTATGCACAAATATTTTGCCGTTATTAGGTTAATTCTCCTGGGGCATCCACCTGAAAACATGTTGCTAACAGTCAGGAGACTTCTAACCCACCCCACGGTTTCTTACATACTACTGCTTCATAATGTTTAGCGTCAGTGTGGTAGGAGTTCATCGCATGGGAACTAAGGGACGTTTCTCAAAACCAGGAAGACCAGGAGCTAGAAGGGAAGATTAGAAAGGTGTAGTTGCATTGCAGGGACATGCCGATGAAAATACTGACGACGAATTCCTGTCAACTGGTATGACTACACGTCAGCCGTGAAACATACTGTTTGTCTTCCTGGTTGTGTGATTTCACTCACTTCGCAACGACTACTGATGTGAACAACTCGGACCAAGCAATTTTTGAGGATAACGCTTTGTCTATAGACAAAAACGAGGTGTGAATCAGTTTTTGGGTGCCAGATCAATTACAGAAAGTTTGGCGTTACAATAATTATATAGTCATAAATTACAAAACTTGGTCATTTAATCTATTTGATTCAACTGGCAAAATTTATCTGTACTATATCAACCTTGTACGAAATTATATTTTCAAATGTAGCTACTTAGGTAAGTTTACAAGTAGGTGCACATTGTGAATAAATATAGCCCTCAATGCCAGCTGACCAACGTTATCAAGAGAACACGTCACTCATAATACGAAGTGCACATTAATACCACAATCAAAGTGAAAGCTTATAAGAAATAGTTTCAGTCGAACCCGGAAGGCAGAACTGCGCTCATCAGTCCTTTACGCTAGTCCACTTGAAATCAACGGAAGGAAGTCGTGCCTATCTTGTGGCTCACCATTACTTAGTTCATGGAACTTCCGACCGACTTATAGAAGAGAACAACAATAAACAACTGTCTTAATCACCCATCGGCACATTACTGAAAGAGCGTGAATTCAGCAAAGCTGAAAGAAAACGTAACCAACGAAGAGGAGTTTAACAGAGTGTCTATGGAACAAGCGAAGCAGTAAAAATTTCCAACCATCTTTAATATAATCAATAAAACGGCTGATCACCAACTTCGGTGGCTTGGATTTCAGTACACCATTACGCCACACATCCATAGATCAGAGATCGCCCTTGGTCACCGCCACTGCAAGGAATGTACCATTTTCTTGTGTGAACAGAGGATCAAACAAGTAATCTAATGGCGATTGACTCAACAGTATCCAGCATCGATCGTCTGATTAACTTGGGAGTGGTTGAATGGAAATCTGTATACTTATTCGAGTGACTGTGTGGCTAAGTTGGTGGTCACTATGCCCTAGATGTGCGATGATTGCGTTGTTGATAGGTTTGGTCGAACCAGTCTAGAGCCAGGTTGGATGGTGTTCCTTGATTCGTTTGAACAAACGCCTCAACATGCGACATACATATTCGATTGTACAACAGCAACAGGATGGGTAAAAACTCAGGAACAGGTCGAAAGCAACGAACCTATTTCTCAGACCCATTGTCAGCAGAGGTAATATGGTGAACCAATACGTACAGAAGTTGCCGGGAAAGTTCATTTGTATGCTTGGTGTAGCCTTAAGTTGAGTCTCTGTTACAATATTACTCTTTTACTGCATTAAAACTATACACTAGTATTGACCTAATGGTGAACTTTTGAAAACAAATGTTTCCTACGGTTAATATTCAAAGGAGCACTGTAATTTCACTGTTGGTGATGCTGCCAGCATATTTTTCTATTTCCTTGCCAATTTTCCATATTGGCCCTGGTGTGCTACACATCACAGTGGGTTTCACTTTTATTGACAACTGACCACAATGAGATCAGTTTCAACTCTCTTACTCTGGTGCAAACCCCATAGAACGACCTAGCTGGCTTGGACTAACTGAAAGTGATGCTTTTGTCAAATATGCCAATGGGAAGCCTAATTCCATGAAGCTAATTTGCATTGTTTTTTTAATTCTCAGGAGGAAAGGAAGCGGTGTGAATGACATAAACGCGCTGGAAATACTTCCTGACAAACTAAAAACAGAACTTGCGTTGGATGTGAATCTGGAAACTTTAAAAAAGGTAAAACAAAGTCCCCACAGAAACGCCATTGGTTTTCGAACCAATAGAAATGATCCGCATTTGTAACCAACCAAGAATCCAATCATAAACTCTTGGAAGTTGCCAAAATACAAGCTAGATCCGTTTCGCAGACGGCTTTAAATCACATGTAATGGCTTTTTATTGCTTATCTCGAATGCGGCTGATGCATATTTAATTGGTGAATTAACCGATGCCGTCTTCCAAGCCTAAAATAGTAACACAACACTTTTGGACGCACAGCACAGTACCCTCTCTATGTCATACTAGGACTCGTGAAATCAAATCACCGTAGTGAACCCAGAAGACAGTGCGCGTGCATAAAGGTAATTTGTGCGTAACACAACAATCACTTGACGCTAAGGGGTTAATCTGCGAGAAGCCTGATGAGGTTTGGAGATCTTTTCCCTACCTGATACACCACAAGTCGTATAGACACAGATGGTTACTGTTTGGGGTTTGCATAACTGCTACCCCACTTGACCTTGAAGAAAATTGTCCAGTGGCATGTAAACAAGTTATATCCCGGAAAGGACCGTCACCGTAAACCAACTAACCACTCGAAACGCAAATGAACTCGGTAAAATTGAGTTTACATAACTGACAATGAAGTATCGGATGTTTTTGACCGGCGTGTTTACTTGTAAGTCTTCGTCCAAAGTAAATACACTATAGTCAGTGGTTGTGTAACTCTTGCTCTGTGGTAATATACCTCCACTTGTAAAATCTTTAGTATGAAACTGCTTTCACTTCAGCTTAAGGGCCGTACTTATTAAAACCTACCTACAGCAGTTTTACTTTATGATGTAGAGTGCTGATGCCGGAGACGGAAAATGAATCAAATCTTTGATCGATCTTTCCGTTTGATCGTGTGTATCTCTGTCTTCGAGGTCACTCACTAAATGTGCAACACAAGATAAGTTGTTTAGTGTGCAAACGATTTTTTCTTACTGTGAGAGTATTTCTAGAAAGGAACATCCTGCTTCAATCCATATTGATGAGAAAACTAACAGATAGTTTTAAGCGAACCAATGGTGGACACATCTATCCTAGACTGCAATTAGTGAGGCCATATTAACAACTCTGAGACGGTTTACAACCGATCTCGGTGTTAATAGGTTATTAGTCGTCCAGATGTGCTTGTTTCATGCTTACCTGCTTAATTCCATTTTTTCGTTCTTTTACATTACAAACCAAGTTAGGTGCATATAAGAATGAAAACCTTCCTATAGCGAGTCCAAACGGTTGCAACCAACGAATGAGCAATTGGAGCGCAAAAAGTCAGGATATGATTTCCGAGAATTATTCATGCCCTGAAATAGCATGGATCCGCACGGTTAGACCATGCATTAGAATGCCATCACAATGTATACTGTGACATGCATTCACTGACGACCTCACTGCTCCCTGATGCGTTTCACAAGGCTATAGACTGGTGTCTAGAAAAAACTAAGCGCAGTCATCCATTAGTAAGTTACAAGCAGTTGGTGGTAGCCGTATCTTCGATTAGAGGCCTTTTAAACAGACTGAGTTCAGGCTCGACACCTTAGGATGGATAATGGTTAATCGAGCTCTATGGCATATTTGTTGCTGTTTTTCAAAACATTCTGAAAATTCGGGTTAGATGATAATGCGGAACAATGAAAGTCGTATGTCAGTTAATTTGTGAATGCGTGTATTCACATCTGTAACCTTGCTTTCATTCACTCACAGTGCATCCAGCGTTCTACTGCACAGTTTTGGACAAAATATTATGTTAATCAGGTCCCATCCTTTGAACCCCTACATTTTTGAATAGGGTTGTGGTATCTAGGCCTCAGTGGCAATCACTAGTATACTGCTATCGATCAAAGTGGCAGCCACAAATAACTGAAAACAGTTCACTGGACGTGAACTTATCAAAGTCCCTGGCAGGTATTCTTAAATTAGTCACCCTTACAAGACCGGCTGTTCAAGATTTAATTGCGTAGATTTGAAAAATGTTCTCACGACTGCCACTGACTGGTAGCACATCGTGATATTTCGGTACACCTTAACTTGGGCCAGTACGTGAGTAATTTTTTGAAAATAACTGTCCACTCATTCTCTACTAAGTGTTCCAGTAGGTACTGGTACCGGTTGACCCTCGTTGGACAAGTTCGTGTCTAACGAAGTGTCATTTAACAAACCTAATTTGGGTATTTCTTAATCGAATGAAGTACTTATGTAAACAAAGTTTTTTTAATATTTCATAAACTAAACACCAAATAAGGTGAAAATGTTTGTTTGCAGCCACTCAGTCACTCATTTATGGTTTTTAAAGGATTATTTGTTGAAACCTTGAAAGATAAACTGCCATACTTCCGAAATTGGATTTCCACAACAGGTCACCATATTCAAAGAATGCCGGCCGGAATTCCTTCATGATCTAGTCTTGAAAATGCGTCCTCACATTTTTACCCCGGGCGATTACATATGTCGAAAGGGCGAAATAGCCAGAGAACTCTTTATCATAGCAGACGGTGTTCTTGAAGTGGTTGGGTAAGTCGAACATTGAAATTCTGTTGGTGCCAACTAGTACATGACATTAAGGATGATTAGACACAGAAAAGATATTTGAAGCTATAAGCAGATCAGAGTTTCAATTTCTCTGAGATTACCGACTACATATGGATATAAAATATTGCACATAGGTGGTTCTAGTGACTGGCTGCAAAGTGACTGAAAGCCGCTTCAAAAATGATGGGTCTCATCAGCGCCAGTAAAGCCAGAAGAATCAAAACAATAGCTTTTGAATAGGCGTAAGCTTAGTTTCCAGACACTCATTCAACTGACCACAACATCTTGATCATCAGAGCGCTGCCATGTTCACTGTCTACATAATTTATGATATCACATCCAGAGTCAGTGGGGAGAAAAATCTTTTAAATGCTTCTGGACTATTTTCTGGCACCACTTAGTGCATCTATTTAGTGATAACCTTGATGTAAACGTTGATACAGTATATCCCTACATATTCACTTAGGCTTAACAAATCTAGAAATTTGTTTTCAGGAAATATACGGCAGACCTAGATTCATAAGTATGGATCAATATATATCCAACATTTTGCAAAAAGTCACATTTTTCCAGAAGTACTATCCGCTCATTCGTTGCAGTCCAAACAATGAAGTCTGGTCGAGGATGAGAAGCGGAGATTTTTTTGGAGAAATCGGCGTTCTGAATATCGATGGTCAAAACAAGCAAGTGACCAATTTGAACTAACTGTTATCTCAAAGGCGAAATTAATCAGCACAAACAATTTCATCGTACACAACTTAAAATAGAAAGTGCGTTAGAACTAGCCGTTTTACGGGTTCATCTATCAATCTTCACTAACCGATGATAGCTAAATATGAAATAGGTGACAGTAAGATCAGGTGTGATAACAGGCAACGTTACTGTTAGTGCCCTCGGACAGTGGTGTCGGTGGCCATCAGTAATACTGCCAGTCTCAACTTCAGTTTACTTATCTATCAATGACTTCGCCATCATTTAACTGTTGCTTATCTCCCATGAAATCACGAAGACAAGGGTAAGCCCCAGGTAGAAAACAAGAACAGCGATATGAAGGAAATCAATGTGAAGACCATAGCATACTCCTAATCAGTTAGTTCGTGGGTTCGTGTAAAATATTT
Organism: Paragonimus westermani; assembly: GCA_008508345.1. Lineage (NCBI taxonomy): Eukaryota > Metazoa > Platyhelminthes > Trematoda > Plagiorchiida > Troglotrematidae > Paragonimus > Paragonimus westermani. Next base: position 29,559 of record QNGE01001145.1, on the reverse strand, counting down.
CAGAATCTGAGTTACCGCAGTTTTCACGTCGGGAACACTCGGATCTCTAGAGTAAAGTAATCCGGCACCCATGATGGACACTCTAGAAAAAAACACGAGGCTTTGTGATATAACTAGGTTAACGTACTTATCAACCATAGGGGGATGATAAAATTCTTCTTGAATATTACAGGCAAAATTAAGATCTGCATTACAGCTGAAACAGTCATTTTCTTTTGTGGATATGAGTTAACAATGTGTCTCGTGGGATACACATCGCTGCTCAATACACAGTTTCAAAACATACGATTCTAAACTACAGAAATTTAAGAATGCAGGACAAAGCTAAACGCTTTTTCAAGGTACATACGGGTGAAAACAATTATGAGGAAAGTTGTTCCTAGGACAACGGGAAAATAATTTGGAGGCTGTCAACATTTCGACTTCGGGTTTCCAACCGACCACTATCACTAATTTGAATTATACAATTTAAACGCATCGCAACCACATTTAAAGTAGAGTACTGGTAGGGATGTGTAAAACGACCCAACCGGAGGAAACCCTCAGTCTGAATTATTGTTTCTGTGCACACAATACTTGTGTTTATTGTCCAGTCAACAAAGCTTGTCCGTGTTCAGTAGGTGTACCGTTGTTACCATCGATTGGCGCGTTTACTCAAACAGATTTTTTTTACTGTGGAACCGTTGTTAAACCGTCAACATCCCGCAGACAAATGCTACAATACTGCTTAAATGGAGATGATGAAAGAGGCTTGGTACCTTGATATTTTAAAACCAAATCACCGTCCGGTCCTAGATTGGGCACCAAATCTACTGCTAATTTACGTACCTACTAGCAGATATAAGAGCTTCAGCATTGATTTTCAAAATGAAAGTATCCAGTCTGGTTGTCTTTCGAAATAAGGAGGATAACTTCAACAGTAGACAATCCTCGTTTCGTTAATATAAATAAGTAATATATCTACACTTAGAATGAACAGATAAAAACGTTTTTCTGAACCCTACAGCTTTTCAACGAGTTATCTTTCGTTTGTTTTATCATGTCCAACAATTTATGGGAGCGTCACACCAGCTAGTTGTTGCGATCTTCTTATATGTCTGTAATCTCGAAGGAAAAATTGGCGTATGCTTTGAGCCAAACACGTAATTTGCTAGCTGATTATTATATGACTGATTTCTTTAAGTAATGCTACTGATTAATAATATATGGCTGATTCCAAAGATGCGAAGATGGTTTCGATAGGGGGAAATGCTCAACTTCGTCTATCATTATCAAGTACCATCGGATGTTTTAAAAATGTTTCCATCCAAATTATCAATACAACAAACAGCCGGTTTCTATTTTCATCGCTCCTGATCATGAGACAACTATAAAATGTCTAAATCTCTTATGTTCTCAGGAAGTCTTATCCACTAAACCACACCGTTTAATTCTAAATGTCTGGTTTTGAGCAAAGAAAGCTGATAAAAAATTTTGACCAGAAGTTAGCTGATTTTCCTTAACTGTGTTTCATTAATTTCAGGAGAACAGCAGATGTGCGAGCTGTAGGCTACGCTGATTTGTTCGTTTTGTCTCGCCAGGACGTGCTGGAAGCGCTCCAAGACCATCCGGAAGCAGAGGTCAGTAATGGCATGCGTTTTAAGATTTTTCTGCCATTGTTAACGAATTCCGTAAGTCCGCTATCTTTAACAGAAAACGAGTATCAAAATCTACACATAGTTTAATCAGTTCACACTTTGGTTTTAGAGCTGGAAATTCTGTAATTTTTAAACAAGTGTGAGATTGAAAAAAACGAATATTAATCAAGACTACTAAGTATTTAATAAAAAGATTGAACTTTTAGTGAAACGTAGTCTTCACCAATGCACCTTAGTACAACGCTCCTCACAAATTCACTCGATGTATACGTAAGAATCATATCGCAGGCCTTTAAATCCAGTTTCCTATAATATGATGGATGTCAGAATGCTTTTCAGGCCGGCTAGCTTGAAATCTATTGCAACCACACAAGTAACCCAAAAAGCTCAGCCAGCTGAAGATCAGTCAAACAACGAATGTAGCTGGAATCTATTCAACCTAATTGCAGACAGTTGCCTGGTAGATATGAATCGTGCAATATACAAACTGTGTTGCGTAGCCAAGGAACAGAATCTCACTCACGTGTTAACTCCAGTTTTGACAGTTATTTTACATACTGAATTTGTGCTCTATGAGACTAATGGTTTTTAAACAACATAACAGGATTCTACTTCAGGGGCAACTCTAAATTCACCTAAGGTGTCACATTCTTCATGTGTTGTCAATGAATAGTGTAATTTGTTTCGAATAGTAGCCGTATTATTCATGTTGGTTGTATTGATTGTAAAAATAATCCTGCATTATTATATAGGTGAGCAACATCTCTAAAGCGATATCAAACAGTTCATCTCATGCACCTGCAGTTTGGACACCAGAACCGGTGTGTCAAAGAAGCAGAAGTTGTGTTACAATAACATCTCGAGCGCCTATGTATAACAATAGCCAGAAAGGCTATAAGAGGAAAAGTCAGCGTCATTGTCTTGTTTTTGGATATCTGTGCAACCAACAGACCTGTCAGTCACTACCGTGAACATGTGTCATTGGTTTAAACCAAACTCTGGCCTTAACAGTTTTCTCCAGCTTTACCTTCTGAAGGGTTTCGGCAAAAGTTGAAACGTATTCAACTGGTCAACAAATTCAGCGCTAAACTCTCAATTGTTCACTGTTTTATATAATATTTACAGTCTTTTCAATAGCTGACCTTTGTCCACAATCAGTTATTAATGAATTACTGTCAATGTGTTGAACCCTTTTACAGATGTATATGATGATCTCTGCACGCAAACGGCTTTATGGTGGCAAATTTGCAAGCAAGAAATCTTCTTTGCAGTCTGTCAAAGAAGAGTCTGGAGATGTAGCTGGACCATCCACTTCAAGTAGTCAAACCGCATCGGAACCAGAGATGGCAGATGGCTCAGCAAAATTTAGCTTTCAAAGTGTGGCACAGACACTCACTAAAAATCTGCAAACAGAGTAAGTAAAAGACAGCCAACAACAGCGATCTGTTATTGTTTCAAAATACAAAAACGCGGTAAATTTTCAATGTATGTAATTTTTTCTGAAAATAGGCCCTCAAACAAACACATCAGCCTATAGTGAAATACTGACTACGTTAAGTGAACTGTATATCACTGTATATTCACTGCTTAATGATTACTTCCGCATCTCTTTACTTTGTGCTTTCAATGTTTCAGTTTGTCAATTTCACATGTACAGACACTTCTGGACAATTTTGAACAGACTCTACGCTCGGTTGTGGTGAGCTTCGCTTCATTCGTGATGAATTTAATTTTACACTCTTATGTAGACAGAAATCGTGCAAACCTACGAAAAAGAAATCCGTCAGCTGAAAGGAAAAAACAAAATGGAACAATAATCCACCTTTGATGAAACTCAAGGTGAGTTTTCTTGGAAAACACATCACATACGCTTGTGCAGCTGAATTATTTGGTTTCGTGAAAAAAATTGCTTTCTGCTTTTTTTAGAAAAAGTTATACGGGCAAAGAAAATCTTGTCTCCTAACAGTAGCCGTCAGGGCTATACGAAATAATTTATCATCCCAACGCTTATTAGGTATAGAGTTGTAAAGAGATCAAAATAGTTGACGCATAACAGAAGACAACTCATGTGAGTACAAATACGTCTTCCAGGAAAGTACTGATATAATCGGATTTGAGCGCCATACTTTGTATCAAGGCCGTTGAAAAGTTGATCATTGGAGATGAACGTTGTTACATGGTTCAACAGTTTTTTCATCGACGGCTCGGTGAGATGTGATCGTATAACACTGTTTATATTTGCTCTTTTTTTGATAATAAGTCAGAATAAGAAGAGAATGAAAACCCGAAATCAGCTTCGGTGAGAACATCATTCGTCACACCCACCTCCTCAGACTTTCTACCCTGCTATGAGACTAGGTCTAGTCAGATGCACGGATGTAGTACCACTTACCACGACTGCAGTTCTTATTTCCAACTTCAGATTTGCGCAGTGTATTTAAGTGTATACAAAATTCAGCAGCTAACCTTACACGAAAAACCAGTATTTTACCGATGGCTTAGTAAAAATGTGTGGTCTCACCTAAACTGCCATCAGGCTGTCTAGTGACTGAGCAGGATATTGAAAACTGGCTTCATTTCAAAGTTAAAAGCTATGGTCTTCTATGCATAGGCGTTGCACTCTAATAAGGATGAAAAACTGAGATAAAGCCAGACCTAGATTAAGTAAAAATTAACATTTCCCAATATTTTTTTAAAATTTGATGGAGATGAAAGTTACATCCAACCTAGTGTGTTACCTGAAGTCTACGTGTCTTTTCCAATTTGCAGCTACTACACTTTGTCTACATGGAAACAAACTTTGAAAATATTCCAGTTGTTCGATTCCTGAACAAATAAAAAATATTGCATTTAACCACGACTGTTCACTTGAGTATCACGTTGCTGACTAAACAGACTTAGAAGGCTTGGGTTTACCATTACATCCTTGTATATATCCACTTAGTTAAAAACGGTATCTACAGAATAGTGGTGATACTACTTTTGACGTCAAGGACAGAAGACATAACATTTCATCCTATGATTTTCTAACTGCGAAATAACGGTACACATAAAGACAATTTATATCATCGTTGCCTTTTTAATGATAAACCGAATGGATATCGCAGCTTGGAAACGATCTCGTTGTCACAAGTCTAAGCTCGCCCCTTCAACTTCAAAGTATTCGCTAATCTTCTTTTACGACTGGGTGTTGTGAAAATGTTTGTGCGTCATATCGTCAAAAAGACTGAAGTGCAGCAACATGACATTAGGTGTATATCGACCTGTGAGTTAATTATGAAATGAAGTTTGCGCGATACTTCTTATGTTGAATGATATAAAAGTTCAACGTGCTTTGACGGTCCCTTCAAGAACTTACTCGTCAACCGAGTTAAGGTGTGGTTGCCGTTTTTACGCGAAAACTCGGTATTAACTTTCAAAACCTTTAGCAATCTATCAAAGTAATCTAGATGCCATCTTCATGGATGCGTCCTAGCTAAAACACTGCCGAAAAATGCATCATTTTCAAAGTACTCCGTTAGTAAAACAGTTTGTGCACCCCGTCCACTGTCACAAACATATGACGCTCGCAACAGCATAGAATTACCATCCTTTTTCTCGGTAAGCTATTTTAAACACAAATCAAAATTTATTGTAGGATTGTTTCAGGCACGTCTGTTGTTGCATTTCCAAAAAAGATAGAAGATTGGATAGGCAAATTTTTTTAAGTATCAACGAAATAACATTTTCAAAATGATAAGCAGACAAAAAGTTTCATAACTGCATTCCTGTCTAATAAACAGGCTTCTTAATTCAGTAGGTTCTCCGATACATACAGGACGGAATAATTGGTAGGACGGTTGACTTCACAGAAGAAAAAACAGGCGTTAGCGTTAAATTAGTGCACTTGTCGATGTTGAGATTTCGATAGCCTTGACCAGATTGATAGTGGTCGACACTGATCTATGTTTAGTAAAATGTGAAAATATACAGCTCGAAAGTAGTAACAAAGTCTTATAATATTACTACAAATGATTATTTCAACTCACAATTAACCAGCAGAGCCTCTGATTAAGCGACAGATTTTAACTTATCGGTCACGTGTTAAGATGTTTGTAGATTTGTAAAGAATTGTTTAAGCAATGACGAAGAACTAAAAATAGTTTGACTTGCTAATCTTGGCAGTGTCATTAAGCAGATATGAATTTAGAACGAACAGTAAATAACGGAAGTTTCCATAGTTTTATTTTGAAATATCCAAATTTATGGCATAGAATTATCATAACAGAAATCTTAAAGGTACCATTTTCAACGCCAGATATATCATTGAGATTGAGGGAAATGATGATTGTAGTAGACTACACATGGTACAAGTTTAATCTGAGTAGAATATACCCAGGCAAACCTTCGGATCAGTCAATATCAGACGTTTGCAGACTAGATCAACGACTTTTGGCGGCCCTTAAAATAGTGTGTGCGGTTATTCAAGCTTTCTGAGCTCCAGTCAGCTGAAACTGTGCTTAGTGATGTGCATTTGAAATTATCATATTTTTGCCAACCTTCGAGAGAAAACGGTTGATTGTCTATGGTGTAGTAATTTTTCGATGGAAATGGGATTCTCCTCTTAATAATTAACAGGGGAAATCTTGGTTTGAAAAATGACACGACTGTTCCCGTTACTTGTTTACAGGATAAACCAAAAGACGGATTCAGAATGCAACTTTGTTCCGCTTTAACAAATTACATATTTTTATGGTGCCTAGCAATTAAAAAATCGAAGGACATTTAGTAATGAGAACGACAGAGTAGCGAACAAGACTTGTTTTCTGTGTTTGATCATCAGGCTAATTACAACACAATAAATATGAAAACAGTGACTAATGTGAGTCAGATAAACGGTCAATATAGGTTAAGGACGACATGTTTGTTATCAGTTACGTGATCACTGTTCCGAATCATGGGCCTGACTGAT